>KK121245.1:28650-58326 GCA_000611955.2 Stegodyphus mimosarum
CTTCTGGGACCATTTTAAATCACTGGTTTATGAGAAATTTATGAAAATATCGATCAGTCAACCAGTATCCAATAATACGGATATCTAATGAGGAAATCAAAATGGAGAATAATATCCCTTATCGGACCATCATAATAGCTAACAGACGCTTCTGATATCAATACATAAAATATATTAGAGACAAACTCATATTCTTATGCAACTATCAGAAATTCACTGCTGCTAGCAGCTGGGGAATATCCCCAAAATTACAAAAACTATGTTTCTGTACAGTAATAGAAAAAATTCAACTACAGGGCGTTTCAGCTTGGGACAAAAACCTCAATACGCATGCCCAAAGGCAATTACTTCCTGTAGAAAGACTTTTTTCTTCTGGGAAATCACAAAGGCACAGCGGACGGCCCTCACAAATGCTTTAAATGTCATAGCAGGCTTTCAACCGATCACCATTACAATAGAACAAGAGGCAACAAATTGTGTATTCCTTCGCTTACAAGCGATAATTTCTGTGCAATGATAAAATAATACAATAATAATCAAGAAATTAGTAAATTGAAAAAGTAGCTATCCATGAATAAAATTAACAAAATGTGCAAAGTATGTTTCTTGTGTGTTCTCGAGAAAAGAAAGGGCACCATATAGGTGAGGTAACATGTTTTAATATTATTAAAAGTTATAGTCGTAATTCTGGTATTTTAAAAATTAGTTTATTGCCTAACACAATGCATTGAGATTTATTTCTAGTTCGAATACATTTGCTCTTTGATGACATTTCATATACTTTAAGTAATTATTCGTCGAGACTATATTTTATATGTTAAAATTTAACTTTTTCCATAACATTTGCCACCGTCTCCACAACATATTAAAATACAAAAATAAATATGACTTCTATCATTCAGCCCTTGTAAAGGATATTATAAAAAGTTCAGAGTGCCACTGCAGAAAGGTGCCATTCGAAAGAAGATGCGATTCTGCGAAAATGCGATTCTTGTGAAGGCGATTACCTTTTACATCATTAAGAACTAACTACATTCATTGCTTTTAAATAGCTTAGTTTTATGTGCAGTTCCAGTTATAACTTGAAAATTTTAGAAAACTACACGACTTTTCCTTTCCTTTCGGATATTAAAATTTTTTTCAACGTCGCTACAAGTTTGTAAGACGGCACATTATATCTTGTTTATTCATTTTTCTGCTTTAAGCCTTGTACTAGCGTGTGTGTTTCTGCGAGAACATTATGTTGCGCTATTCAGGTAAAAAGACTGCTAGACCACAGAGACTTAAATCCAAAGTTATGTCACTGAAGTGTTTTAATACTTAGATTTTATTTATTATACCAGAATCTTCCATCATACAAAGCATTAGGCTCTTTCAAGAGAAATATCAGCTGTGCTCTTGCCAGGTTTCGTTAACAATATTAATCTTACAGTTTGCCAGTCGAGCATACTAACCTCTTATATCACGTGAATATGCGTAGGAGAATACAGTAACTGCTTATATGTATACCCACACATATACATACTTTAGCGTGATTGATGTGAACAATAACAACGGGTCTACTATATCTAAGTGGTGAAAAATTATTGTCAACTACATATTAGTTCAGGTGCCACCAATTAGGTTCTTTAGGCATTATATTCTTTCGGGAGGCAGGAAACATAAAGACTCTATTGAATCTTTGTTGGGATTCAAACTCTGAATTTCCAGTTTGCCAACTGCACTGCCAGCGCCACAAGAACAAACACGGGGGAATGCGGTGGTGTTTTTTATACTGTCATCGATATATACTTAGACAAGATGTAAAAATTTATCAAGAAGTGTGACTGAACAGATAAGATTTCTCAGCATTGCACTTAGATCTGGACTAGAATTCTTATAAAAAAGGTTAGCTGCAAGAATGCTTTCTTGTTTGCCTTATGTATAACATATTGCTAGTTTCCCCTCAAAGTCCTCTATGAAATCATTTCTCCCTTAAGCAGATAGCTTTCGTGCGTTTGTCGCATTCAAACGAATATTATTGAGAAGTAAAAACTGACTTCCGCTATATTCAGAAGCAAACTGCTATTTGTAAAGGTTTTTGTTTCCTGCTGAATAATATCTAAGAAATTATATGCTTCAATTAAAATGAATAACTTTGAAATTTGAAGAGATCATCATGAAATGGCTCAAAAATTGATGCAAAGTATAGGATATTATTCCATATAAGCGTTTCTTAATGTAGAAGGGGAGAAATGAACTCGCGCCTGAATTTCAGTAGGATATTTAACTACCATATAGCATGTTAAATGAACAACGTTATATTGTATCAATTGGCAACATTCTGGAAATTGGTTGTTTGTCAGTACACTTGGAAGATAAATTAAGTTATAGATCTTATGTGTGGTGAGATGTCAACACTTATTAGTTCTCTTCGATGATAAAGTTTGTGGTAGTGTATTGTATCGTAATGATCCAAATTTGGCAAAAGAAAGGTAAATAAATTTTTTGTACCTAAAATTAGAAATTATGTATATTTGTATTGGATAATCACAATAGCGATATCTGTGGATCTCGATACTTGACAAGTCAAAGGTTAATTGTGTAGTGAATAAATTTACACATTTTTAAATAACTGGAACTAATATTTTGACTTATTTAAACCGTTTCAAAATTTTTTTTATTTGTTTTTAAATCTTATCAGAAGTTAAAACAATATTATGTTTAAAGTTTCAAAGAAAGTGCTAAATTTTTAGAAATGCACTCAACACTCTATCATGTCTGGATATTTTAATGCTGCAAAATGAATTCCTGGGAATAATTTTTTAATTACTCATGTGAATTTATTTCTTGTGATAAGTTTTTTTAATATCGGAGCCTTGTGCTGATTGGTACATTTCTTTAAGCCTGGAACTCAATTCTAAGGCTTCCTTATTATAAAATAGGCAGAGAATGAAAAGCGAAATCGTAATTCGATAAGATAATATATGATGAAAATCTTTTAAAGAAAAAATTCATAAAGTGGGCCATATTTTTAGAAAATCCATATCATTTTATCATACTCAACTTTGCATAACCGTCATGAAAAAAATGGTGTATGGAAGATGTTAAATGAATTCGTGGGAATTTTATTCTATTCGCCAAAAAGCGCCAGAGATTCACATTTCTTTCTCATATGTTTCTGAAGAGTCTGTCAGTAACTGATAATTTATGGAAAAGTAAGATTGATTTCAGGAGGAATTGCTGAAATAGTTAAGTATTTTTCTCACCCAGTTCCCGTGGTTTCGAAGAGGGAAAATTAAGGCTTTTGCTTCTTCTTTCCTCTGAGATGATGCCGGTATGCTACACTGATGGCGCGACTTCTTGTGGTACCTGGTGTTAGTTGCGTTTGTTAAGATTGCGTATTATTTGCTGAATAGAGAACAAAAATACTTTTAATATAACTCTAAGAGAAGTTCGAATACAATATATAAGAACATTGAAGGCATAGAAATTGTTATTGTAAGTTATTGTGCTCTTTATATGAGGGTCTTGCTAGCGGCAAGAGTCTAATTAGTCGAAAGTTTAAAAGCATTCTGAGTTCTTGTTTGCCTAAAATAGTTTGGAGACTGAATTAGTCACCCCTCTTTGTTTTTCGGTTGTATTTTACTTCCTCTGCGTCATTATAGTTGAAACGACATTACAGGAGCAAGAGGAACATTTGCTCGTGTGTCTCCTGGAAATTGATAAGCTTGGCGACAGGATCAGTGCAGATCGCTAAACTCCTTTGAGACTAGCCGTGGCGTTATGATTCTTGTGATGTCAAACGGAACCGTAACTGAGGGAATTATTTCTTCTACAATGTCAGAGCTTCGTAGAGCTCGAACACTGCAACCTGTTGGGTGCCGCATACATAACTTTCTTATCTTTGTGTTCCGCTGCAAAGTGTTACAGTTTTACAGACCCTTAAGAAATGACTGAATGATAAATGTTGCTGTCCGATACGTATAAAGTGTTCTAGTTTTACAGACATTTATGAAAAGATCCATAAATAAAAGTTCCTATCTGACGGTGATGAAGTGTTTCATGTTACTGATATCTGAAGAGAGACTTTTTCCAGAGAGTCTTTTTGTTCTTGAATGATTGGGATATGATGAGAGACATCCAATGTGAAATTTCCTCTTTACAACATCTTGTTTCGATAATCCTTTCAGAATGTCTTCTTTCCGATTTGTGAAATTCCATCGGAGTCCATGCTCTATGACAATTTGTGGCAAAAATGTGTGATGATCATGGATAATGTTCAGGTCTACGGCGTGATATATAGAGACTATTCAGGACTGATACCTAGTGAACATGATTTTTGATTTTTCGGGATCCCGAAGTAGTCTGCTTGAATAAGTACTTTACCCCTTCTCTTCTTATGTAGCACATTACACGATATTTTATCAACAGTCATACAAGTATTGCTATATTAAATAAAAAAAATGTGTACAGAATCTGAGGAAGCAGATTTTCTGCCGCAGGCCAAATGTTTTGTTAATATGGTTAGATAATTCAAAATTATTTGACAAGTTATGTAGTGTCAAGAATTACACCAGAAGTTTAGTGAAATAAGGCGAAGGCTCTACATCAACAGTTGATGTGATCGACAGTTTTTCTCTGTAAAAGTAGCGTAAAATAATTGAGAATTTTCTGAAGTTTTGAACATTTATCAATTTTTCTGTGCTTTTCCAGGCAGCACTGCATCTGCTGAAGATGTGTTTTCCTTCGTAACTGCTCAATGGACAAAAAGGAACCACTTATTGGTTTGGTTTATTTAATTACCGTATTGCGCACGAGGGATATCTGCCTAAGGTGAAGACTGCTTTAATGGAGGTCTTTCTAAGGGACACTGACTCGTATACACGTTACACATGGTGAAAATAACGAAAGCGCCCATGTATCCAGCTCGTTCACCTGGATTCGAACCCCGGTTTGAACTGCTTGTGTTTAGCGACTTTACCGTTTGGCTGTTGGTGGGCCGGAACCTTTTTGTAACTCTCTAAATAATCGCCCTATCTGTACGCATATCTTGATTTAAACAAATTCTGGGTGTTGACTGCATGAAATATTTTTGTAGTTTTCCCGGAGTTCCATATTTCGTGGTTTTCGAAAGTACAAACCAGTTTTCTATAAAATATTCCTCACGAAGGCATTTCCTCTTTTAGGTAGATAGTTTTAGTGTGTTTTACCGTAATCATATAAACCAGTCCTATTAAAACAATTGTTTGAAAATATAAAAAAATATGAACTTAAAAGTGTTTTTTGAGACTATTATGTAGTAGTTATGTTATTATACGAGAAAATGAATAGCAAGTTTCAAGAAGTTTAATTATGCACTAAATTGATATTTAATAGATGTGTTTTTAAAATATTATTCTTAGACTTGTTTTTAATTAAACGCAACATTTAAATGATGTTTTTAGTTAAAAACTTTTAATATGAAGTTACGAAGTTAAAATTTTTTCTTCATTTTTTTTCCTTTTTCTGATATGAAAAATTTGAAAAAAACTGAGCATTTATTCTGTTTTTAAGAATTTTATAATATGCTATATTTGATTAACTACACTCACGTCCATAAATTAAGGATAATGCAAAATCAGGCAAAGGAAGAGTTAGAAGCAAAACAAATTTGACTTATTTGTAAAGCTTATTTATTAAACAAAAGGTAAAGAGCAAAAAAAGATGCTATATGTTTGATATTACCAAAAAAATTAGCGATTTTTTCTGCATGGAGCAAATTACAAAAAAAAACCTATTTACGAAAAAAACAATATTACATGGTTGGTATGATTGTTAATACATTGTATGTCTCCCAGACGATGCAATACAGTCCGTACAACGCCTAGCCATGCTGAGTATCAAATTATCGATCTGATCTTGGGGGATATTACACCACTCAAAAAGCAATGCTCTCCGAAGTTCCGGTAGACATGTAAGAGGAGAATGACGGGCTGCAACTCGTCGGACAAGCATGTCCCACACGTGCTCTACTGGATTCAAGTCCGGTGAGACTGCTGGCCAGTCCATACGGGTGATATCCTCCGATTGAAGGCCTTCGCTTACGATGTTTGCACGGTAAGGACGGGCGTAGTCATCCATAAACACAAATTGTGCGCCCATGGCGCCCCGAAACAGACGTAAATGTTGTTGCAGAATGACGTCCCGATAGATTTGGCTTGTCATGGTTCCAATTTGAACTTGCAGGTCAGTTCTGGAACCCAGAATAATTCCACCCCAAACGAGCACTCCTGCACCACCGTAACGGTGTCGTTCAATGATGTTTTCTTGGTGGTAACGGGTACCTGGAGCTCTCCATATGAAAGTCCGGCGAGAATCAGACTGCAAGCTAAACCTGGACTCGTCGGAAAACATCACACAAGCCCATTGTTGCGGTGTCTAGAATACATGCTCTCTACTCCAGGCTAACCGCAGGCGACAGTGAGCTGCAGTAAGTGGAACGCATCTGACAGGCCTACGAGCATATAGACCAATCTGCCCTAAGCGTCTGTACACGGTCTGCTTTGAAATTGTCGTACCAGTGGCTGAAGAGAGCTGACGAGACAGGTCTGAGGCTCTGCTCCGCCTGTTTCTTTTGGCAGTAACTGCCAAATACCGGTCCTCATTCGGTGTTGTAACTCTGGGGCGACCTGTGCTGTAACGTCTACTCACATTACCATCATCTTGGAATCGTTGCCAAAGCCTGGAGATGACACTCTGGGCAATTCCAAATTCGTCTGATACTTCCAGTTGGGTACGCTCACATTCCAGACGGCCGATAATTCTACCACGTAAAAAATCATCCAAATGCGTCCTTTGTGTCATAACTATTCGGTTATTGCACTGAAATGCTTATAAAGCGCCTGCGAACAATTTTACTTCTTTGCCTGTATTCCTTATATATCACTCTCTCATACTCTCGTCATTGTGACGTACCATCGGTGTTATCTGGTTACTTCCTGAAATTTGCATATGAATCTTGAAGATGTGTGTAGTGATTTTACAGGTGATATATTTATTTTAGGGTTTGATTTCCGCGTGACTCCGATTTATCCTTAATTTATGGACATGAGTGTACTTGTTATAGTAGATAAATTAGCACATCCATACGCATGAAAAAATTCGTCAAATATATCAAGTACTAATGAAGAAAAGGTATTTGTCGAACTCCTGGGAATTTTCTACTGAATATTTTATCTTTAAACGCTTGCCAAAATCACGATCAAGCTAAATGATTTAACTAACACATTTAACAAATGGGAACATACATGCTGAATACGTACGGTAAAATATTTTTCTTCTTTATTGCATAACTTAAGTTAGCAAAATTTTAGAAAAAATTTTTTAAATTCGTAAATTTTTAATATTTCCAGCAAATACATTTCTGTGAAAGCTATGGTAAGAAGGTCTCGAAAGACAAGTAGTTGTTCAAAATTATTTACTATTAACATTTAGAATCCCTCTTTTCATTTAATACGGAAAGGTTTAACAAATATTTCGCCGGCTCAAAGCATTCTCAATAAAAATAGATATAGACAGGACCAGGCGAAAAAAGAATTCAAGCTAGCAAGGCACCATGCAGGTAAAAGTAAGACTTGTCCATTTCCATCCCAGTTCTGAAGGGCAGTGTCTCGGATGGAGGTTCATGGAGGTAGGAAGTAAGAGGGAAGACCCTAACTGGTGTTCCCTATGCACTGCTTTGAAGCAGTGGCGATCCCCTCGTGGTGACCAAAACAGTTTGTGACTTGCCATTAAGATCAGTGGGTTTTGACATGATGGGATGTAAACAATTCGTAATTATGTCATAAATATACGTAATACGTAATATAAATGTATATATTTTCTTCTCCGACAATATTTCAGAGTCCTTTTTCAAACAACATTTCATTCGGAACCGAATTAAAAATCATACTTTTCTCAAAACTGTTTGATATGAATAAAATATTTTCACAAGTTTTCGTTAATTATATTAGAAAGAAATTTTGAGGTAATTCTATTTCATTCGGTTAAGGATTACAAAAATTGGGATCAAAGTTTACTGAATTTTTAACATTAAAATTATGTAATATTTTTCTGTTTACAGAGCTTTTCCCTGAAACACTTTCTCAAACATGAGATGATTTTTTAACTTTTGAGCTACCTTTTAAATCAAATATCAGAGTCAATTTAATTTTATGATTCGCTCATTTCATTCATTTAATTTTATGATTCGCTCATTTCATTCATTTAATTTAATGATTCGCTCATTTCAGACTAGCGCATCTTTTATTTTAATAGTGAAATATGTTAAATATTGCTGCTGATTTCCATGTATTTAACTTTCTATGAATATTTCTCAAAGGGAATAAAAAAGGATTTTTTTAAATATTATTACTTGTAAATGAGTTGTTATAAAATGTAAGGAAATAATAATAATAATTCTTTCAATACTTACCCTTAATTTTACCCTTTTTTTACCCTTAATTTCAACAATACATATTCTAAAAGTTCCTCTGTACTATTTTCTTAAGTACGCATCTCATAGAATTTGCTTTACAACACCTTTCAACAAATTGCTTTCCAGTACGAGCAAATCTTGTTTAAATAGTTTTATAAACGTATTTGTCAACAGAATTTCAATTTATGTTTACAGTTAAATGTTAAAGTTATTATATACTTAGATACTATTTATAATCATTCTAAATTTACATAAATTTAATAACTAGATTTCTTCACAGTGACTTTCACAAAAATTTATGAATGAATAAATCTTTCATTTCCAAACACATTCAAGAATAATTTAATAAATATATATGTATTTTGCTAAAAGCAAACACATGCTTTTTGCAAGGATATGCATAAATACCCGTATCCGTTTAATATTTTTAACTTTTGGCTTGTGCAAATTTTTATTTTCTGTGCGTTCACTATACACTCTTTTGCAAAGAAATCGAAGCACCAAGAAGGACTTTTGCTATCGTGATGAAATTTGGTATGCAAAAACATCTTCATCGAACATGCAAATGATCAACTTTTCAAGGCAAATGAACAGGAACTGCGATCATAGGGCGCATTTCTAGTGTGCAATTCGCAAAGTATAAAACCAGTAACAGAGCGGTTGTCAGGACTGAGTGTTCTGTGCATAAGTGGTAGAATAACTGTACTTGAAAGGGATTTAAAATCCTCTTTTATTAAATCAATATTATTTGCAAATCACTTCCCAACTCGGGAGGGATACAGAAAGTAAAAGACCACACTTGGGTCTAAATGACAATCAGATAAATTTAAACTAAAGCTAAATAGAAATTTAATTAACCTTTGCTCACAGAGCTCTACGCGGAGTTGGCCTCTAACTAAATGGTGCGTAGCAAGAATTACTAATACCAGCGCACTTGAATTTATAAAGCACTATGTAGAATTTAGCTGCTAGCTGGTCAGGCGAACGTCGAACAGAATGACCGTGATCTGAGACTAAAAGCTCTCTCACACTGAGAGGTTTCTACCTCTGGTTTAAATAGTCATTGGCTCCACTTCAAATTAGCATAAGCTGAAAACGCGCGCTTCTTCTGACGGGAAGTTGAAACATGAGAAGAGATAGAAAGATTTAAATTAAAATAAAACTTTGTTAGTTTAACTAAAACCTTACACGGTAAATTTATCTTTTTTTGTTACTGCCATTGCGATTCCGTAAAGAAGCAACTAAAATGCCATTACGACGATATAGAAGACCTTACAGACAACTAAACGACTTCGAACGTGGTCTCACTGTAAGGGTTGCGTGAAGCTGGGTGGTCATACCGAGCAATAAGCCTCCACCTTCAGCGTACAGACACTGCTGTGCAAAGATGTTGGCAGCAATGGTTGCTACAAGGTAATTGCCGACGAAATGAAGGCTCTGGAAGGCCAAGAAGCATAAATGCGAGGCAAGATAGGATGATTGTTCATCAGGCCCGAACCTCCCTAACGGTATCACTCTCGATTATTCAGCGCATTATAGCCACGTCAATACCTCCCGTGGTACCATCTACCATCTCACAGCGCTTGTCTGAGGCGGAGTTACGTTCACAGAGGCCTTTAAGACGTTTGCCTTTGACCCCACAACATCGGCGGAGTCGTCTGGAGTGGTGTCGCAGCCGATCATCATGGCTGCCATCAGACTGGCTTCGTATGATCATGGATGAATCCCCTTCACTCTTGAAGCAGATGACAACCATATTCGTGTCTGGAGAGGACGGCGCCAGCGGTCCCAATCAATTTGTTTTACAAAGGAATACAGCCATAATCCTTGATGTGATAGTGTGGGGGGCCTATTTCTTATGATAGCAGGTCATCTTTAGTCATCCTAAGTACATCTTTGACAACTCAACGATATGTTGATACTATCTTGCGGCCGGTTGCACTATCCTTCATGGCACGTCATTCTGGGGCCATTTTCCAACAAGACAATGCCAGGCCACATACCGCTCGCACATCTACGAACTCTCTCCGTGCTCTTGGTACTCTTCCTTGGCCAGCAAGGTCAAAAGACCTTTCACCAACCGGGCATGTCTGGGACATGGTACGCCGCCAGATTCGGGCACCACAAAATATCGCAGATCTGGAAAGACAACTGATGAATGCCTGACAGCATGTATCTCAGAATCGCATTAGAAACCTCTGCCACCCCTTGCCTCGACGAATTCAAGCATGCATTGCTGCCAGGGGCCGTTCGGCGAACTATTAGTTTGAACAGTCAGTGGGTGATTGCGAGCAGTGAACAGGTACTACGACCTTGATTTTTTAATCATTTTATTATCTGTATATGAGCTATACACATATTCAATTCAATCAAAAACAACCACATCTTTCATAGTGCTTCGATGTTTTTGCAAAAGAGTGTATTTTTAGAGTTTTAACTATAATTTAGCATATAACAGAATTTTTCACATAAGAAGTATGTAAACATAACTTGAATGAAAATTACTTGCATTTTTTAATGCCCGCTCAAAGGTCAGTATTCCTTCAAAATTCCTCCACGATGGCATCTGTGTCTTTAGGCAGACAGCCCTTGTATGCCTTAACCTATTAATAAAACTTAACCTAACCTATGTGCCTAATTACAAATATTTTAATATGCTTAATTTTATGTTTAAATTTAGCCATAAAGTTTCAAACTTTTGAATTAAAACATGTTCTAATATACATTCTTTATCAAATTCAAATTTCTAGTAAATATATTTCGCAGAAAATTCAATACCTCTCTTAGCGAATTTACACATTTTAACACTCCTCTGATAATGCAGTAAATAATAACTATAAATTTCGCATTTAAACTCTAAACTCTTATCATCAGATTACAATCTTGATTACCTTACTCTGCATAATATTGCTTCATTTTTTAAAACAGTTAAAACAACTAATTGATCTAAATTCACAAATACCTGAAATTTGTATACTGTGAAGTAATCCAGAAGGTAAGTACAAAGTACATGCAAAGTACACTGCCCGCCAAAAGTTAAGAAAGAGCAGGTTTTTCAAAGGCCACCATTACAAAAATGTCAGTAGCGTTTAAATTCACAGTTCATATGCATGACTGTAACGAAATTAAAGAAAATACATCTAAACACAATAGCTACCACTCTTATTTTATAGAAATAAATACTTATATAGGAGTTAAAGAAAAAGTGCAATAATTGTGCTTTTTGTTCACGAGTGTTGATCTTCAGTTGTTATTACAGTTTCGTGGACAATATCCAGGAGAGTCTACCAATGTCTAGGAGAGAAGTCCTTTGTCCGATTCGTTGAGGTGGCCGGCGATCGGATGGATGAAAATGGGGATGTCACAAGCTGATGCTGCTAGACGACTCAATATCTCTCGTAGTGTGGTCCATCGGATATGGAATCAGTTTGAATCCGAGGATTGTGGTCCATCGACTATGGAATCAGTTTGAATCCGAGGATTCTGGGTCTAGAAGACATGTTCCAGACAGAACTAGAGTTGCAACACCTGCGTGAGACCTCTATTTAGCTCTTTCGGCCCGAAGAAGGAGTAAGATTACTGTGCCTCAGATCATTTAGTGGCCACAGTAACAAGAATCTCAGCTACCACTGTGCGCAGATGCCTGTACAATACAGGTGTGTATACAAGACGGCCAGTAATTTGTGTTCTTTAATCCGAAAACACAGAGATGCCCGTTTATGTTGGGGAAGAAAACATGTCTCCTGGGCCAGTCAACAACGGGTGTCTGTTCTCTTCACAGATGAGTCAAGGTTCACATTGGAGGGTGATTCAGGTCGTCAACTGATCTGGAGGGAACAACGCACCAGATATAAACAAAACGATATTGTGGAAAGACAGACACAGTTACAGAGGTGGTGGAACAATGGTTTGGGCTGGGATATCTCTCGGTGGTAACACAGACCTGCACATGTTCCATGGAGGAACTTTGGCCATTGTGAGATTTCGAGACGAGATGCTTGATCAATATGTCCATCCATATGCCGTTGCTATTGGTCCTGGATTTTTTTTGATGGATGACAAGGCGCTACAGCACCGAGCTCGGGTTGCTGAAGAATATCTTGAGGATCACGGTATGGAGAGGATGGAACGGCCAGCTTAGTCTCTAGATCTGAATCCGATACAGCATCTTTGAGACTACCTTGGGAGACAGGTTGCTGCATTAAGTCCTCCTCCAAGGTCGTTAGATCAGCTTGAACGAGGAATACTCCGTTTCTGGACGTTGCTTCCCATTTCACTGCCCGACAACTTAACTGACAGCATGGAATGTCGCTGCCGCCAATGTATTGCAGCTAGGAATGGACACATTCCTTATTAGAACCCATTTTTGTATTGTTACCACCCCATTTTTCCTCAAAACACTGTAATATACAGTTCCTCCAAGACTGGATTTCTCTGCCGAGTGTGTATTTTTTGTTGTAATTCATATTTCTGTTGAACTTCAGAAACATTCTATATCGCATTCATTAAAGAACTGTTTAGTGAAAATGTCCTGTAAATTTCTTGTTTCTATGCGGTTTTATTCTCAAATTAGACACAAAAAAACATGCTGTTCTTTAACTTTTGGAGGGCTGTGTATATTGATATACCGATTAATAACATTGATGATACTTTTTTCAAGTCTTGAAACTGTTTCAAAAGCAAATTCAAAGCAATTCTTCAAACTGTTCGAAAGCAGACCACTACTGAAGTATAAGTATTGAACAAAGATTTTTCATTCATAATTTTGTATTACATTTAGTCACCAATTAAACATGTTGCTAAATAAAATTTCAAAACACAGAGATAGAACTTTTTTTCCATACAATTCTGTTAATCACTGACCATGAAATAAGATAGGATTTGTATACACCTGACGCATAGACACTGAATTATTTACAATATTTTTGCAAAACTAAGCGAGAATGAACTTGGAATTTCCAGGAAGAGCAAACGTACTTTCATTTAACAGCCTGGAATCAATAAGAGGACCATTCACGATCGAGGACCATTCCTTAGTCAAGATACACAAGTGTTTTCACCGTCGATCACCCTATTTTAAAATTCTTAATAAGCTGTCTTGATGAATGTGGCACGTTCACATGGTCATATCTTGATTACACATAGTACTTCCGCCGAGTGTTTCCGTCTTCTGTTCCACTCATTTGAGCAAAATTGTATATAATTTTACACAAATGTGTGGTTACAAATGAAAGAAAAGTTAACTTATTAGCATATCGGTCTATATATTTACTAGTGTTGTCGAGGATTTCAGGATTTGGTGGTAATTTCATTTTTTGGAGGAACCAAAGTGATTATTTTTCAGTTATTTTAAAGTAAAATGGTGAGTTTAAAATGGACAACTATGAAGCCTCTCTTCTAAAAATAAAAAAAAAATATATGTGATAATATTATGTGGAAGACAAACAATGTATTTTATTTAAAACATTTTGATATTTGGAACATAAAATAAAAGTAACAAATACTCTATCAAGAGTATCGAAAGTAGTATACAGATTTTCACTCTTATACCACTTAGTTATAAGGAAATTGAGCTTTAAAATGTGTTATATTTTTGAGATATTTTGACATTTTAAAGGTACCTTAAGGCTTTTTTCATTCTTTACGCATAGCATAAACATTTTACTAAGACTTATATTTTCGTAGTCCAGTTGCTTAGAATTTTATAAAACAAATTCATAATCAAAGTCGCTGTTGCAATTTATCGAAAAATAACCGAGGTATATTTTTTCTTAAATGCCACTAAACTTTACAAATTGCTTTTGCCCATCCAACAATGAATGCTTCTTTTATGCTGTAGTGTACCCGATTTTCGATTGGTGTAGAAATACTGCCAAAGAGCTGTCAAGGATGCTCTAGACGTAAACAAACAAACAAACAAAAAAATCCTCTAGAGACCAAATCATGGAAGACCTGCGTCAGTCGTAGTGCGGGGGTTGGTGCCTCCTTTTATTCTTACCTCCACGAGGCGGTCCGAGGGTCTCCAACCCCTCTTTTCCTTACCACTAAACCACATGAGAGGACTTTCTGCTCGCTGTATATTTAGATTAACCAAAAGACACAAAGACATGATACATTTAAACGTTCATGGCTTCTCCTTTATTCGGAGCTTAAGAAATGTTAAAATATAAGGAAAAATCCAGAATGTTTTTACTATAAATTTCACGGATGCCGCAATAGAAAAGTAAGATAATGAAAAGGTTCTAAAGACATGAATTTAGTCAAACTTTCTAATGTGATACGCTAATTTTAATAGTGCTTTATAAAATATATTTCCCCATTAGATGACATATATCATTCCCCATTAGATGAGTTATGCTATTCCCCATTAGATGCATAAAGCGATGATGAAAGTGAATAAAATATTTTACCTGCGTTAGGCAAAATTTTTTTTCTTATTAGAAGTAATATTATGTATGAAAGTAATGGTGAGCAATGCAGAAAATAGGTATTTTGATTCTTAAAAGAAATGTATGAAATATTTTAAAACATGGAATAAGAATGTAAAACGATAAACAGCTAAATTTTGCTTCATTTGAAATAAAAATGAATACCTTAAAATTTCCCTCGAAATATATTCTTAAATACTCATAAATATGAAAGTGCGGTTCCTTGTACAAGTGAATTAATAATTAATAAAATAACACATAACTAGCAAATTATTTAGTATTTAAGGCTTCTGCGAAGAAGTTTTGCGACATCACAGAGTTTGAGGGGCAATCTGAGTTCTCCTTGGCGAGAAAGAGAAGTAAAGAAGAATTTCAGAGTCATTTGGGGAAATTTACTTTGAAAAAGAGTTGCCAAGAAAAGTTATTTTAATTTATTTTTTGCTAGAATTACTTTGCTTGGACGTTGCGCATATATTAAGAACGAAAAATCCCTTATATTCAGCAATTAACTTCTCTGATTTCATTTATATGTGAAATTTTGATTAAGGCACCATATAATTCGAGAAACCATATAATTTCGAGCATCTTATTTCGTAATTTTAATAAATATCGCTATATAATTTCGTACTTTGAACAAGAATAGATAACAATAATAATAGTTATAAAGATGACAAAAGAATAAAGTCTGCCAGAGGAGAGGGGAAAAAGGAAGCTATAAAATGTAATGTTCTGAGTTCTTAAAACCACCTAAACCCCGTTTTATTCATCTGCGTGTGTTATGAAAATTGCAGATGTAAATCGTATGCATTATCATAGTTATTAAAATTACGGTACACGAAAAAGTAAACCTGGTGGTCACCAGATGGCACTACCAGTGATTGTATTAGAAACGGAAAAGTTCCTCGACCATGATTTGAATGTTAAAAATATTCTGCGCTTTTTTTATACAACTCAGTTCTCCTACAACTCTTTTACCTAACGGAAATTGTATTTCTAAATTTGAATAAAATTTCTAAGTTTTGAGGTAGTGCGAGCATGTGAATGTGAAAAAATCTTGCGCAGAATAATAAAATACGAATTGAAATATCAATACCGAAACACGGAATGTGGAATTTAAAATATTGAATTTTATTTATTTTAAAGATAAAATACTTTTCCATTGAAAGGAAAGTTCCAGAAACGGGAGAAAAGTGTCCTGATCTTTCAAGTGAGATTGCTTTGTTTGCTACCTGAGCATCTAATATTGTTTAAATGTTAAATTGTAAGGTAAAAAATTTCGTATTGGAATCTGTAATAGCTCTTTAATTTTTATCTAAATTTCACAAAAAGTTTATTATTACAGAAAACAGATATTATAACTAAGTAAATAAAAATATTTTCTAACTTTTTGCTGAATTTCAAATAGATATGTTATAACTTCAAGCAAAGAAGTGAAAAATACTTTATTTACTCTAGTAGGCTATAAAACGAAAGTCTTAACGCAATTTTAGAAACTTCCAAAAATATTCCATACGCAGTAATTTCTAAGTATATTTGTCTTATTTGTTATTAACTGTTTAGCTTCGTTCACATAGCTTTTACATTATCATCGAATATGAAGTAGCGAGTTAGAAATGCCGTTTCTGAAGCACAGGTCTTATGGTGACTTTAAAGGAACACTTTTAAAGCGAAAGTGCGTTTTACATCAGATTTTTGGTGGGGCATAAAAGCTGTATGATATTATATTAGACTTTTTATGTTGCAGAAATAATTACGTTTTTCTGTGTAATTGTAATAATAAAACATTAAAGCTTGATATATTTACATGTACTCGCCACTTTGATAGAAACAGAATCAAAATATAGAATTTCGTTCTTTATCTTTAAATTGGCTTTCGCCGATAATTTTAATAGCTGAATATTTTTTGGTTACATCTCTATCTACAGAAGTATAGAATGATACGGTTTCTATGGAGCACTTGAGTCACGCGTCGTATTAAATACTGGACACGTTGAGGCGCTTGTTCATATTATTAAAAAATTAGTAAATTTGCATCTGTTTTGCAATGTCACGTGTGGTATTAGTCGGGAAATTATACCTGTTATTGGATACTGAGGGTTCTACTACATTTCAATGCTTTTATCAGGGTATTGCTGTATGTAGAACATCAGTTCTTACTAAATTGGTGAAACTCTACAAGCTTCCTATTCATTTTTTTTTTACGATCGCTTATTCCCAAATTCGGTTTTAGAAGTGCTTCAGTTGGTCTCATATGACAGAACTGAAGTTATTTTATTACAGTAAACGTAACTTTTCTTCTATAACAACATTTTTCTATTAGCTTTCTGCCTGCAAACGGTGTGCCGGGTTTTAAGGATTTTACACTACACCCTCTATATATCAGTTGCAGCATTTAATTTTAAAAATAGATTTTCCTTCATTTTATTACTAACATACGTAACATTCTTAATTTCATTACTAATATACGTTTCTGTTATTCCAAGGATAGATTTTATATTTAAGAATACATTCCTTTATTAATCTCATTTTGCTTTGCTACATTTTTTACTTCTGATTTAATATATATATATATAAAGAATAGATGTCACATAAATTTTAATTAAGAATAATTGACATTGAAGCTTGGTAAGCTGTTCTTTTGCTATATTTGTTTAGATATTTCTTTAAGATGAAACGCACGTAAGACTGAGAAGAATTATAGGAGCAAGTATTAGGATTTAAAACAATATTAAAAATTTCTTTTTTATTTTTTTATAAATATTAATATCTAAAGGAGATAGTTTCATCAATACTTTCAGATTGATTTTTAAATCCCCAACACCAATAAAGAAAGTGTCTTTTAATAAAGGAACGTGTTTGTTGTATTGCATGGCATCACATATTTGTTGGTAAGTGAGGTTCGTTTTTATTTCTTCAGCACTGATGTTTTTCCTTTGCATTTTTATGAACTTTTAAAATTTCCAAATGTTTTTATATTTCGTACAGTAACAACTTTTTTTTCTGTAACGCTGACTTCACTAGTGATCGAGCAGTTACAGATTATTGAGTACTAGTAAATCGTCCAGGGGTCAAAAGCAGGTGAAGGGACTGGTTGCATGATTGGCTTTCGTAGTAACAGGAATTTCAGCCAATTTCTCTTAGAAAGTCCTCCACGAACGCATGTTTTCCCTCAAGCAGATAGCTCTAGTGTGCTTTGCCATATACTAATGAGCACTGTATTTTAGTTTAAAATGCTAATCTAGCTGTGAAGTCGCCTTTGTATCATTTCAACGATAATAATAAAAATACATTTACTAATGGTAACTATGGACGATTAGGGACTTATAAGAAATTAAGGCATAAATAGATGATCCTTATATGTTTAATGATGTTACAACTAACTGCAGTTACGTCTAATGCAGTCATTTATTAAAGTACTATTTAATCATTCTCTTGATTATTTCCAGTTACCTTTTACCCTTTCCGTTTAGTCAAACCGTGTAATAAAGGGTCAATGAAACTTATTCACAGCGCTTGTAATTATGAATTATGATACCAAATTTCATTAACAGACTTGTGAGTGTTTCCTTAAGCTGTAGAATCACATATCAAAGCATCCATAAATCACTGTAATTGATCGTTAGCGTTTGAATGTGATCACATATATTGTCTTCAGTGCGTTAAACGGACGCAGTTCATTAGTCTGATTCAACATACTATTGATCAAGAAGTATGCAGAAATTTCGAAACATTGGTAGCATCAGCTAAAAGATTTAGTTGATCAGGATTGAATTATTTAAACAAATCTAACCACAGAAATTTACGAAAATTGTTAGCATTAACGAGTCTTTATTTTGCTAAGAAAATTTGTTTTTTAAGAATTCGTATACCAAATTAACGATACTCACTCCTTTTCACAACACATTTCTAATTATTACTATTTAAATTCTGGACTCTCTGTTCTTGTAATTCATTCTTATAAAACGGAAAACGGGAGTTTCACGTTTTATCGTCTCTGGTCTTTGATTACAGGTTTTCCTGCATAAAGCAGAGGCGTTATGATTTCTTATTATCTCTATAATTATAAATAAAACTTGTAATGAAATGTTTTGTATAAAATGTGAAACACAGTGTCAAAATAATTCTATGTTGGGGTCATTATATTAAAAGAAACATAAATTACTTAAATATGTTATACGATTCTAGCTCAATTAAAGTTATTTGGAGGTTAGATCTTAACTTGAACTGTGAAGTTCAACTTGTAGCAGAAACAACAGATACGAAAGGTAATACCCTTTTATTTCAACTCAATATTCAATTTCAATAAATACCAAGAGCACTCCTAGTGCGTATAGGGCCTTGCCAATACTTTTGGCGGGAACTCAAAATAGAAAATATAAAATTAAAACTAATCCAAAGTTGACTAAATCAGCCGAAGCTGCACAGAGATAATTAACGCGTAGTAGGCTCTTGGCTACCACCGACGTGGACTAATCCGGCAAATAATATGCAGGACCGTAAAATAGCAAGCTTAACTAGCAAAGAAACAACGTGCCCTAAAGGCAAAACACACTCTCAACAGGCTCTTAACATGTCCTGTCTGATACTTTGATAATTTGAGTGGTATACTCAGCAGAGATGACTTTTCCTGCTCTTACGTTCTGTCTGAAGTAACTCAGACACCAGTTTAAATAGTAGCTTTGTACCCTATTTTGCATAATGCTCGAAACTGAAATCTCATTCTGACAGGAAGTCGTGAGTTGGAAACGAATGTTCATAGGAAAGATTGCATCTGAAAATAAAATTAACTGTCAGTTAAATTAAATAAAACTCCACAATGTTTTTTTCTTTCTTTTTAAATTTCCTCATCAGCCATCGTTAGTGTTAGGAAACAGCCGCTCGCCATTTGAATCAAGTGAAACACTGATTCACTTAAAATTTTTCTATATATATGTATTTTTATATATAAGTCCACAGTGAGCAAACTTTGACCTAATGCGATCAACCCATACATTTCTCTTCCACAGGTGAAATTCAAAAAATTCTTTCGCAGTCACTCCTCAGCATCCCGAAAATCTTCAGCAAAACTTACGCAGTTGTGTGATTCACTTATTTTGGAGGTCAGAAGCTGCCACTGATATTAGAATTAATTTGTATGGCCTAATAAAACTCGTCTTCTTCCAGTGTGGCCTAGGGAAGCTCAAAGGTTGTACAGTTCTAACGTAAAAATACTCCGATGATGAGGTTAAATATATTTTAAGATGCGGTAGTGCCTGTAAAACGCCCACATCTCAAAGGCTTAGTCTTTTTTAGAGCTTATCACCTGAAACACTTTTAGAGGCGCTAAATGCTCACATGTACAGCTCTTATCAGCTAGACATTTTCTAATACTTATATGTTTAACTAATAGATATTTGTTTATTAAATTTCTAGAGTAAATTGGCAAAAAAACATATATAAAATTTGAAATTAGGAGAAAATCAGCCTCAGTTTGTGGTAGTTTTTGAATAAAACTTTAATTACTCAATACAGTTTTTTTCCAACTTGAAACCAAGACTATTGAACAATAAAATTTTTTAATTACTCATGAAATCAGTACAGTTTTTTTTAAGATAAGCGATAAACTAAAGTCGCTTTCTTGCCTAAGTTTTGAGCTTGCCGAATGATTCTTTTAGATATGCCGATCATGTTTCTTCTCCCATCTTTATATTGATATGTTTATCTAACAATTTTATAAATTCATAAAACATTTTATAAATTCAATAAACCATTTTATAAATTAAATAAACCATTTTATAAATTTATAAACAATTTTATAATTTGATAAACCATTGCATCATCATTTTTGTAAATAAAAGTTGTTTCTAATGCCATATATTTCACTCATAGTTCGGGCACCATCTAACTTAACGTATTTTTTTTTCATTCCACATACATTACTGCAGTTGATTTGAAATTTTGTAACCGGCTATTGATTGCCTTTTTTTTTAAAGAATTTTATGTCTTACGAGTTATGAATTAATAGTCCTTCAAACATGCACACAGAAAGCAAATTGTCAATTAAGTTGTTCTTATATACGCTCACTTGTCTGACAGTAGCATCAGCCTTCAAGGCCACGAAATTCCTTGTGGCAAGGAGTGCAAAATACGCCTGTCGTTGACAACAGCCTTGAGCAAGTTACAGGTGACAGTGCGATTTATCTCAGTTCCGTTCCCGATTTTGATGGAGAGCACCTCGGGAGGTGGGGGGATTGGTCCGAGGGTCTCCCACTCCTCCCCCCTTCCACCAAACCACACGAGTTCGCCGCATATTTAAAATGCCGCCATGCGGCACCGACACTATACATTTGCAAACATCCATGACTTCTCCGGAATTCGAACCCGGGCCCTTCGGCACGGCAGTCAGCGACGCTAACAATAAACCGGTTGCGCGGTAATTATCAGTTATAATCGTATTGAAGATTAAGACTACTCGCTTAACTTTTAGCAGATGTTTAGTTTTTTCGCTGTGATTTCATTTAAATTATATAAGGAAACATTAAAATTATTAAAATTCGAATCACACATGGAATCAATTTTTCTCAACTGGAAACCAGCTAAACTATTAATTGCTATCGATCCTATTTTTAAACTAGTATTCTTCTGTTTGTCAGTAATTAACGTACATAAAACATTTTATAAATTCAATAAACCGTGCTCAGACCTTCACTTACTGTAAAAATTTTCCGCATAGGATCTGTTTATATTCTAAATTTCGCATAACTTATTTTTTATTGTAATACTGTATACCTTTGCGTTATTGTATCCGAACTAACATATTTTTGGCTTATGTGAAAAGTTACTTTCTATTGGTTTTTAAAAATCTCCTTCTGATTGGCCAGCTGCACTTTATTCCAAGCAAATTTACATTTTTAGTCTTATTTTATCTCTTATTCTCCGTCAAGCTTTATTTTTCTTACATTTATCATGCCTCATTTACCGAGGATTTGTCTTATGTCTTGTTCAAGCCAATTTTTCATCGATCAAAGATATCTATCTTACAAGTATGAATGTAAATTACATTAAAATACCTTGTATTAGAAACTATACAATTTATTAGAAATTAATTGGTATTTAAGGGCTACCAGCAAGTAGATATTTCGAGTTTCGGTATATTAAAACTTCACAAAATGCAGCCAAGCGTTTTTTATTCAGTTTAATAATAATTAGATTTTTAATATCCTTACGGTGCGAATTTTTATGGCATCTACGAGATTAAATAACGAACAAAGGTATCTTAACACGTTTCAGAGAAAATGAGAATGATTTTATTTGATTACATGCAGAGCATCTTAATGAAACTTTTCAAAATTAATTTGATAAAGTCTAAGAAACTGCAATTAGTGATGCTAATCCTTAGACATGCATTATCATATTGATCGTTTAGTTTCATTCGAAGATCGAAGATAGTAATCATTTTCATGTTACGTATATACACAAATTCGCATCAATGGAACTGTTTAGACGAAAATGATGATTTTCCTAATGCCATCAGGCGTTAAGGAAATGTGCCCGTAATGAGATTTGCCGATTTGCGATGTGGAAAACAGTGGGAAATTTTTTGCGTATTTGGGAGAGAAATAATTAGAATTTGCAGGATTCCTGACATGTTTATGGATATTTATATTTACATGTCTACAGAAGTTTACATGTTTACTGACATTTATACGATGTAAAATCTTTATGTTTGATTTAAATGGGCCCAACAAGCGATAAAGTGGTAAAGTAGCTGAACGCTGGTAGTTCGATCCGAGGCTCGAATTCCGCAAACAGGCTGGCTGCATGGGCGCCTTTGTAGCTTTCTCCATGTGTAACGTGTATACGAGACAGTCACCCTTAGAAAGGTCCTCCACGAAGGCATTCCTTCGAGTGCTTCCCCATAATCAAATAAACTAAACCTTTCATTTGAATGAGAGTAACTCTTTGGCGAGCCTAGTTTTGAAAATATTTCTTTTCTGTGAATAGAGTTTTTAGACTTCATTATTTTTAATAAAGTTGGAATTGACCGAAAGAATCGAAAATAAGACAGAATATCTTACGAAATAATTTTTAACTATAAGCAAGGAAAAATAAACAAAACATAGTTTGGAAGATTTGCTATCATTTATACGAACACTGTGTAGTGTGGTAGTGCTTCTGCATGCAATAAATTTTACTACAGCTCTCACGCTGGCCATAAAAATCTCGCTTCGGAGCTCTTCAAATGTGAAAGGTATCAACATAACCCAAATTGTTTCATCTTTTTTCCTGTTTGGGCTAGTATGTATATTGAAGACGTTACTCTCGCCAAAGTACCTCATAATATAATAATATAAAAATAATAGTTTTAATACGTTGAAGGGTTTATTTAAAAATCAATGTAATTTTTTATATTTGATTTGATATACAAGTGTTTAATTATTTTTGCTAAATCAAGTAACTTATGCTACTTTTAATATAGTCTTGAAATACTTAAGATCCAACGTGCTCTCATCTCTCATCTTGTCTTTGAAAACAGTCTCCAGAATTGCATCTTTTTGAACTGATTGTTAAATAGCGTTGCATAATCGTATCTCACTGCAGCTAGTTTTGACGTATTTGTTGTCTGTACGTGCTAGGTATTTTTACAAGCAACAGACAGTTCTTAATGTTTTTTTTAATCTTAAAATATCTTCTCAAATTGCTCAGATATGGCAAATAAATAATTTGAAATTACTGTAATTTTTTTCTGAAGAGAAAATGTTTGCGGGAATTGTAAATAACTTTTCTCTCGGAGTCCATAAACAATAAACCCCTCTCGTCTGGTGGAATGCAACCCACGAGCTGCAGTTTGAGTATTGATGTGTTAAATTAAGTGGTTAGATTTTACTTTACATCGATTCTTTTCATGGATTGCTGTTTACACCAAAGTAGACAAGGCGTGAAAAATCATAAGCACCTTCACAACTTTTTCTTTCCATAATCACGGAGGATAAGTATTTTAAATTCTTGCTTAGCTTATTAGACTCAATCGCTATCTCGCTGTTGCCACTTCCATCGATATAATGATCATATTGCCTTGAAATCTGCCACTAGAGAGCCATTCATAACCAGATGTAGCTAATGACGTAACATAAACCTCGCGTTAAAATTTCAAATTTCAGTTTTACATTTAGATTACAGCTGCACATTAATACAATTTAGAGGGAAATGCGATCTTTTTAAACAAATAAGGAGATTAAGTGAATGAGGAAGCAAATATATATATGCAGAAAAATACGGATACAAATGCGTTGTTTGGAACCTAGGTACAATGAGAATTCAGTCAGCCCTTGGAAACAAACGAATTTGGCTGATGCCACTTTTAAAACCGGCGTTTTGCTAAAACCGCTTGAACATATCCGTCTACTTCTTATATACGGCCTAGCTTCCATTTATATGGTAGTAAATTAGTATCCTTCAATAAGACCAAATTGTTTGGACTAATATTACCCTTTCGAAATTTTCATTTAATTCTTAATTACAAGTGATTTAAATAATCACATTTTGGAAGCTCGTTCCTTTTGATTACATAAATTACGAGAACTTTACCTAAGGGTTATCACAATGTCTTTGAATTACATCAGAAACGTGGGAAGGATGTAAAAGATCCTTTTATTTAACCCAGATAAAAGTTTCACAAAAGATATTTCTCATGCTTACAGAAATAGCCTGAATTTATGGCGTAACTCAAAACTTAAGAGAACTGGAATTAATTTAACCTTAAGTTAGCCAAAAGGCTATACAGACACAAAACTGGCAAATTAGCTCAGATCTAATATTGGCGTGACAAGCATAATAGCGAGAACAACGCAACGCCGCTGATAATTAGCTCTCAAGAGCATCCAATAATTAACGTGGCCTTCCGTAAGCGAAAAACGCTATAATTCTACCTTCTGAAATTTTTCATAAAATACTATCACTTTCTACCTCATTTGAATACGCGCGAACAAGAAGTAGCATTCTGGCAGGCAAATGGAAAGCGAGAAAGACAGTAAAGGTAATAAAGATAAAATAACTGGTTAGTAAACCTAATGTATATTTTACAACATGACAAATTTTTTCAAACTAATTATACTAATTTTATTTTCTTTTCCGTCTAAATAAATGATTAGTTGAAGTATCAATTACATTAGTTCAGGAACAAAATGTAATGGACGGCCTGTTAAAAAATGTTTACGTTTGAAAACCTATATATATATATATCTTATCGAGGAATTTTATACTGTAAGTGTAAAAACTGAATAATCATTAGGATTCATTGACATTCGTTCAAAGGGTCCATTATTTAGTATGCCCTCTATTTCTGTGGTTATAGATTTTCTGTGGTTCTTTAAACTTAAATCTCGTTTAGCCTACAGCACGTCTTAAATGGCATTTAAAATATTTCATCCCAGATTTCCATAGTAAACCTAAGTTTGAAAACTTTGGAGGGCTGAAATTCAAGCTAACTATGGGGATAGCTTATTAGATTATGCAACTTTTGTACTGTATATCTGAATTTGTTCTAACAAAGTTACGAACAGAATCAGAATACAAACAAGATTTTCCTCAGAATTTGTGGTTTTATTTTTAAAGCTCGTAATACACTCATTTACAATTTTTTGAGACAAATTTCTTCCACCTATTGACCAAAATTCTTACCTGAAGCAATATCGCAACGTTTGAGAATATATATATATATATATCTTATCGAGGAATTTTATACTAATTTTAGTAAGTTCGCACCGAGAAGGCAAAAGTTTGAGATGTTTCAATTTTGACAAGGTCTGCATTTTGCAAACGTTTATCTACACGAAAAACCTCATTCTTGTCTAAAAATGGGTTCAGATTACTCAATTTATTATACTATACAGTCTCGTATTCTTAGGAAAGGTAAATTAGCGAGATCTAAATACTGTATGAAGAATTATCCTCAGGTCTTATTGACGGAAAAATGTCAGAAGAAGTGTGTAAAGATACTTTATTTAATCCAAAAAATTTCACAGATGGCCCCACTTAAGCGTACACAAAGCGAACACTTCTGCTGAACTCAAAATAGGTAACGTTGAACTTAGAATAAAATGTAGTAAGTTTAGCCTAACGGCTCACAGGATAATTCAACGTTCAGGCAGGCTCGTACAAGTCGACGTAAACACATCTAATGACTAGAAACGCTCAACGTCACAATAATCTAATCGCTAGTAATTCAAGATAGCAACGTGTGGCCTTCAAGCAGGCATAACACGCTCTAAAATTACCTTCCTAAACCTTCCCTAAATACCACTTTTTTATACCTCCTTTAAATAACACACGTTATTAACATTCTAGCAAGAAAGCGTGGGAGAAAGCGAGATTGAAAGGAAAGTTGCTTTAATTAAAAATTAACTGTTAGTTAAATTAAATAAATCTTCACAATGATTAATATCTTTTTCTTTTAAAATAAGAAATTTCTTCACAAAATTCACGTTTTTTTGTATTAACCCTCTCAGCGTTACGGCCGGATTATTCCGTATAGAAGGCTGCCTTCTATATTCATTACACATGAAAATTTCTGTTATCTTTTAATGTATCTTATTTCGGTTTGGATGAATATTGGAAGAAAAGAAATCAAGGTTCAAAATGAGAGAGTCATTTTTTTAATTAAAATCAAGAAAATACCACCTATTCATAACATTTTGTGGAACTTCGAAATTTCAGGGCAAAACTCGTAACGCTCATATGAATATGTCAACAGCATGGTTCAGTTCTTCTATAAGCTTACCGTTTTTGGGTTTTCTGAGATGCTTCATATTATGGAAAATCCTGAAAATGAAATATTCGACAGAGTTTAGTGAAATGGTTAATTGAATTTAAAAAATCGGCGGTAACTCAGAGTTTGATTTGATTAGTAAAACTAATCAGCTGGAATATTTTACTTCCTTTTTAAAGTTTCCAATCGAAGGTATTGCACAGATACTTGGTGCTAGAAGGTCATCAGAGGTATTGTACAGATACTGGCGCTAGAAAGTCATAAGTAAACTAAGCAGAACGACTTTACCGTGGGATTGTTGCTTTTCAGGAGACTTCTTGATTCAGGCTATAATAATCGTTGGATCACTCCACAGATAATTGTGGTTGAATTGAATTTGAAGTGAAACACAAGGCTGACTAAAAGCAAAACAGCTGACAGTTCCAATTACGGAATGACTAGAGTTTTAATTGGGTAAATCCTCGATTTTCTGCACAGTAGTCTAGTTTTCCTATTTCCATTACTAGCCTTCGAAACATGCAAATTACTGCACCAAAGGGCCGTTCGAATGCGCAAATAATTCATGAAGATTAAAAATGGTGACAATTAGTTTAGAAACAGACTTAGGGTTTTGTAGTTTATTGATTTCTGGTAGCTTCTTTAGAAATTTAAATTCACCTTCGTTCCAATCAAGTTTATTTTTCCACATTTCTTGGGTAATTATATTGGCCTTGATAATTATGGGCCGACAAGACCCAATGGGTTGATGAAAGTACTTCATGCTTCGTAAAACTGTCGGACAACTGATAAGACATCTTAAAATTAAAACAATTTGACGAACGTTGCCATAATAAAAAAGGGTCTTAATTGTTTTTGTAAAGAGTGAAAGTTGCTCAGATGAAAACATATTCTTTTTATTTTACTGTCATTTAACAACTCGGGATGGTTGAAAGCCCATTTATGTAACTCCATTACTCCTGCAGCTAAGAGATATTTTAGTTAAATCTACAGATTCCTTGCTTCTTCTAAGTTATTTTCTTTCATTATTCTAGTTGTGCTCTGTCGTAGTGCCTTTTAGGAGGAACACCACAGAACAAAGTTAAACAATTTATTTAACCTTAGCAAGGACAGTGTGCTCATCAAATAAAACTAAAATTTAAATTCCTCAACACCTCAGAATCGTACAAAAATGCAACAATTTTTAATTAAACCATAATAACCTTTTTTTATTTAAAACTGTAAATATAGCTATTGACAGGATAGATTGCTTCTAAACAAAACACAGTCCGTGATGAAAGTGAACAGAGTGAAAAACAGTCCGTGACGAAAGGCGATGAACTTAGGTAGAAGGTGGAGGAGAAACATATTCCTGTAGATTAAGGAAAAACCAAAAGCAGTAGTATATTTTCCCTCAGCCATCATTCAGATTTCCTGGAATTTAGCAAGCATAATGTAGATGAAGGTATAATCAAAAGTAGTAGGATCTTTTTCGCAGCCATCATTCAGATTTCCTGGAATTTAGCAAGCATAATGTAGATGAAGGTATAATCAAAAGTAGCAGGATCTTTTTCGCAGCCATCATTCAGATTTCCTGGAATTTATGATTTTTAACGCTAAGAGGATGGGTTCGTCTGAACTCTTAGACGCTTGTAATTACGTGACCTTCATAGCGAGGGTGAAAATAATACCTCCGAGGAGGCAAGTAAAATTTAGAAATTAAGGGTAACGCATGATGGCGAAAAATGGGGCCATAAGACCCGCTTCAATACAATAACTTTCGCTTAGAGATACATGGAAAAGCCGTGCCCAAAGGCACGCAAAATGTGCAAAGCAAAAGAGCATAATAAGAGCGGCCCAAAACGAGAGAGAACAACACCGCAACCGGGAAACCACACCGGAAATCCCTTACGAGCGAGGGCAAAAGTGTTAGAAAACTGCATAAAAAATTCCTCCCCCTTTCAGCTCGTCACAAAGCAAAGTGGAAAATTCAGTTACATAATTTACAGCAACTTAAAATCTGTTAAAGCTGTAATCTTAAAAGTAATCTTAAATTAAAGAGATAATTTTTCCGCTTCTATTGGTATAAATTAAGACTGGGTAAATTTAAGTAACATAAAATCAAGATTATTACGTAGAAAAAGCACCCAATTCCATTGTGTGTTTCAGCGCGATTACGAGTAACGAGTGGAAAGTACGTACCAATCTTAACTACCAAAACCATAATTAAAATTAAACAAAAAGCACAGATATTAAATCAAATGCACGTTATGTAGCATAAATTTAGAAAAATAATAAAATTAATTCTTAATTATAACTTAAATAATTAAGTGAGTTTGCTACACAACAGTTGCTTAAAATACAGCTCACGATGTTCCATAAGTTACTATTTTGAGTCACTATGTCTTCACCAGAGAAAACAGCCTCGACTTTCATAATTTCCTCTTGAATTTACTATCAGCTGCATGTACTATTATTTGCTTCAGTTATTACCAGCTTTATCTAAATAGTATCTATGAGTAATCTCTATTATCTTCTACTACATTTTCTTAATGTCTGCAAAGGCATACTTACGAATGCGAAATATTGACAAAATAGAAAATACCTTTTGTACAGTTCTCCCCATTCAGAAATATAAAATTGGGAGAAACCCCATTATTTGATTTAGAAGATGCGTCAAAAACGACACATTGGCATGGTTTTGTTTTTATCTAATTTCTTCAAAAGTTAGTTTAAACGATTTTATGCTATTTTCTTTGACACCTAAAATATCGACCACTAATCTTTAAATATTGGTAACCATACAATATAATCCCCATTTTCATTTCTCTTGTGTATAAAATGAAATGCTTCTTACAGTATCGTTTTTCAAAGACTACGCGAAGAATGAGTACGTGAAGAATTATTTGACAGACAGATCTAAATTATTACCTTCTGAAATAAACTCAGGTAAACTATAAGAACTTGAATTTTTAATCGAACCTGCCATTCAATAAAAAAAATATTTTGCAAAAACAGTGACCTATCAAAGATTGATTTAAATACTTCTATATAAATTTGAAAGATAATTTACATACTAACCAGTGACA
>KK121245.1:58591-195160 GCA_000611955.2 Stegodyphus mimosarum
ACCTGAAAGCTTTCTGATTTTACGTTACGCCCAAAGGGGCGTTTTTTTTAACGTTTTATGCCATACTTTTATTTATTAAATATCATGTTCTTCACATTTAAACCATAAAATTCAATTTAACAGCAATATCGCAAAATAACTTTGACACACAGTCTCGCCCCGCTGGAGCTAAAAATGATTTTTTCCGTACAGTGTTGCCACTGCTCGCTTTGAAATCGCTAGTTTGTTAATTCAAAATTCTTTAAAGTGTTAAAAAATATGAAATCGATGATAAAACAAATTCCAAATTCCAAATTAGGGCTTCTAGATGCCCATATTCGGTGAAAGTTCAAAATTCAAAATTTCATGGCTATAGGTACCATTGTTTTATCACATGCGAGAAACATATATTATATATTTATGCAGATTCTTCATTATTTAATTTCTTTAAATATAACACAAGGCGGTAATATTTGGTGGCAGCAGTTTGAAAAGTGAATCGAAGTAAAATGCCAAAACGAAATTAATAGCGATTCAGAGTTAATGCCCCTTTGGGCTAAAAATCTTAATTTGGGAAATTTGGAATTGCTTCGGTTTGGCTATTGTATAGAAGGACAGAACCAGGCAAGTCACGCATGGTTTAAAATTGCAATTATGTTTGCCTGATTGGAAACATACGTTTGATGTTGAGAAAAAGATGCGAATTTTTTATTTATAATAAAGAAATAATTATGCTGCGTTAATTGATTTAATGAAGTCACATTTAATGTGTTCTCTGAAAAGGTCCTTTTTCCTTGATTAATTTGTAGGTATCTGCTCAAAAATAAATCTTTACATTTTCGAAAAGATGCAAAAAATATCCCTAGAATTTATTCTCCATTTCATTCATTTTTTCATTATTGAGCAAAACATATTGATTTTATATGGATGTTTCATGAAGACATTTTAATTTGGGCTTTTGGTGTAAAAGGTGTTGCGATATAGTTTTCTTTCTGAGAAATGTAGCTTATATACATCCTAGAAGTACGATTTGTTCATTTTTAAACCTATTAACTCCCGTTATAAGAATCATTGTTCTTTAACATGTTAATTTCTAAACACAAAGTCAGGATTTAAAATAAGGCATGGGCGCTTCGAAAATCAGCTATAAAAATAATAAGAGTCCTTTAATCTTCAAATTCTTAAGTAACAGATATCATTAAAATTATAGTCATGCATTTTTCTTCAAAAGGTGTATGCATATTTCTGCAGTAATTAAATTTAAAGATATTTAAAGTCACCAACGCTGAGAATCAATTTACAGCGGCAGAGTTGCTGAAATAATAGCTAACTTCATGTTTAAAAATCACTTAGAAACATATCCTCGCATACAGGCATTTAACTCAAGTGTTCTTAGTCATTAGCAAATAATCAATAAAATCAAATTCTTTTCCACCTTTCTAACGAAATCATCGTTAATAATCTTATCAAATTATTTACGTAAAATAATCTATTCAAACAAGTTTTAACCCAATCAAATTGTTTACTAAAATGAAAAAACAAATGCAGGTCCAATATATTGTACTTTTCTTTTTTTCAAAGCATAGACGTCACGTGACGGAAGAATTCAATGAATTATCATCGAAACTAAAGAGAATTCTAACATAAAGAAAACATTTTTATAAATATCTAAACCGTTACTTTTAAAAAATATTAAATATCATTTGTTCAAAATTAAGCAACCCCTCAAAAATTTACAATCCTTATGCTCTAATAAATTTCTGACAAGGCTTAGAGAGCCCACTAGATATGGAACACTCCGATAGTTTGTAAGATTTTTAAAATTAGAGAAAATAATATAAATTTAAGCTGGCTCTACAACAAAATGCTTCATGAAACATTTTAAGAACTGAGTGTGTTGTTATTTCACTTTATTAATAGTTTTCCTTTCAAAGCAAATTTTTCTCTAAAAGGTATACATTGGTTGAAAGTCTTTGATTACGAATGTATTTGAGGTACTGCAAGGAATAATTAAAAAGAAACTGCATTTTCTAAGGTGATAAGTCATTATTATTTATTTATTTTACTTGTACATACTTTATTTATTTATTTTACTTGTATTAATTTGTTTTATTGCTCGAATCACATATTTTTGTTCGTTTCCTTTCCTCCTAAAACTGACTCAAATACTAATTATCCTCTATACATTTCATATGTTTACTGGGTACATTCTATTACCTCATCAGTTTTATTCTCAAACGAATCGAATCGTCCTTTTCTTCAGTAGATAGATGCTTCGAAAGAAAGAGAAGAAACACTCGAACGAAGCTTTTCTGCCTTTTTTCCTTTTCAGTTTATCTTTCGCCTTTCCCCGGAAGCTTTATTTTCAACGCATCTCTTTCTTTCTTTGTAACAGGGAAGCATCTGAGAAGAAGTCACAACTGTTTTCTGCATTGGGGTAAATTTTCGAGTTAGCTCGCCAGGCCTACATACACTGTTTCTACGAAACCTATATACTTCGTGTCTGATGCTATTCGATTTGTAAACGGCTACTTTCATGTTTAGTAGCTAGTTGAAATAAGTCATTAAATGTTTGGAGGCTCATGAATTCTACAAAGTTCTGTACTATTGGTAATAACAGTGAGAATTCTATCTCCAATATCTTATAGTGTTGTTCATTCCCATTCAATAACTTACAAAGTTCTACTTTTCTTATTACAAACTCCGTTAATTCCTCCCCTTTATTAAAATTGACTGTACAATACACACTGTCTAACTTCAACCTGTTTTTTTCCTGGTTGGATTGCCTTCAACGGAGCTCGTTTGAAATCTTCATAAGAATAACTCGTTGTACCGACAGGGTCTAACAATACCTTTCCAGTAAATTTATATCAGCTCAAAGTTTGGCCTTTTAACATTGATGCGACTATTACTACTTTCTGAGGATCTGCGCGCAATTCAAAATGCGTCCAAATTTCTTCTGGAAAATATAATACCGACCTAGTGTTATTAAGTACAACTCTTGCCCTGGCACTTGACTGTCGCTCTGAACGCCTCTATCAACCGGCGAGATCACTTCCTTACCTGGGGTCAAATCTCACTGGAGTCAACACATTTCTATCTAATATTTCCCTTTCACCTGATATTTGCGCTATAGACATCTTTCCTTCACACCAGGAAATTAAACTTTACACAAAACTAAAAAAACATTCGTAGCGACTTAGTTAGCTTTTTGGGCGCCATTTGCAACATGTGTTGGTGGTGTTGCATTGACGGTTCCGTGTGTCTAAAGGTGCATCAAAGAGGCCTTCGGACAAAAATAATAAAATTTATTTACAAGAATATGTAACAAATTGAAACAGTTGAAGATACGTTATTAGGCATCTCTGCCTTCCACGTACTACACCTTTAGAATCGTACTTGCCACAAATTGTTGGAATGTACACGTGTCCCGCCTGCCACTAGCTATTGGAACGTACACAGCGCCCTCTAGCCGAATGGCGCGGGAAATACGTAACAGGGGATTCCAAATAGCTTTGTTAACTACCGTAAAAATAAGGTGTTATGTTTTAGCTAAGTGGTGAATTATCACCATAAGAATATCTGAAGCAAACAGACGCAGAATTAAAATACTTCAAGTTTATTCTACTTTCCCCCTCGAGAGTGCTTAAATTAAAAAGATACAAACATAAATTTATCAGCCATCCTGAAGTAGGTTTAAAATTCAAAATTTCCTTCCCCAAAAGGATATAAATGAAACTGTTTAAATCTAACTAGAGACTGTAAGATTGCTCAGACCGCGACAGAATTTCAAACGCATGCTTACCTAAACAGGATCTAATCTCAGTACAAAATATTCCCAGCAAAACCAGCACTAGCGTCGCCAACAGTCTGTTTTCTTCAATCCGTATGACAGCGGAACGCAGGCCAAACTCTAGAATTCTATTCGTAAATAATCTCTAAACTTTACTGTGAAATTGCTTATAATCTGTATAAATTTCGGAATGAACGAACCTTATGGCGAAAAGAGGCAGAAAAGGAAAGAATTAAATTTAAAAACATTTCGTTATTAAAATTTAAACGCAAAGACCACTTTTCTTTTGAAAATGGAAATGCAGTTTTAGTTTTGCTTTTAGAAATCAGTTATAGTTCTGATCCACGGAATTATGCTGCGTTCTTGATCTGCTAAAAGCAATGTACGTAGGGCTTTTATGCAACTAATTTTGCTTCTTTGATTTTCTTTTAGAAGATTGCTATGGTAATATTTTAGTGCTTAGATATTGAACAGATAGTTTATCATTCTCATATTACGTTACTGCACTTTTTAATTTTCCTTCTATAAAATGCTGCTTTTTTATTTCATATATTTTCAGACAACATAATACTACACATAGCACCAACGTTAAGTGTTGACAGCCTTAGTAATACAGTGAAGTTTTAGATCACGAACTTACTTCGTTCCTAAAGATAGTTTAGCATCCGAAAGTTTTTTAAACCGAACCAATTTTCCCCATATGAATTAATCTGAAATGAATTAATTTGTTCCCGTATCTCAAATGAGTGTTTTGTGGATACGTTCGTAATGCAAAACCGTTCGTAATGCCCCTGATATATGAAATTCATTAAATCTAACTCCTACAGAATATTTAACACAACAGTAAACATATACAAAATATTAAAACTTGAATTAAATTTTAACCGTGTTTCTAAGAAGGAAGGTTGACGGTTTCAGTAGAAAATAGTAAGAAAGCCAACGGAGCAAAATGCTGTTGTTTGAAAGAGAAATCATATTCCTTAAAAATTTCAGGTAGATACTGTCTTTCTCGGAATTTTTTTTTCTTTCCAGTTTCTCTTAACATCGTTCATCTCAGGAATCGTTGAGCCTTCCCGTTTTAAAACTTTGTCCACTGTAATTGTTTCTGTCTACGTTTTGAAATATTGCTAAGGCAAGACATGACACCGCCATTGAAAATATTTATTTTATGGCTTATTACTGCTTTATCAGAGTTATAATGTTCTTGAACCTTTGCACTTTACCCCAATTTGTGCAAATTTCGGAGATCCAATAACTAAAAATTTCCTCCCTTTCGTTATCTTTTCCTGAAGACATTTGCTCTACTGCATTAATTGCATTTTGGAGTACCATTTATTGCTGGCTTACTTGTTCGCATCTCGAAACATCGTTTATCATCCAAGACAATTTTCGTTTGAAAATTTCTCAGGAACCAATTTGTTCATGATATAGCGTGATCGTGAATCACGGTTCCACTATATATCAATAGTGGGCCATGCTAAACATTTATAATTTGAGTACCGTAAAGCTGAATGAATTAAATTAGATGCTTTGGAGCATAAATAATAGATATTGCCATTAAAATATAATATATATTTCAAATTATTCCAGCAGTGTTACAGATCGCTATAGCAATTTGAGAAATAATAATTCAGAAATCATCAATATGCATTTTATACCTTTTAACATTATATAAAAAATATTAAGTATATTTAAATATAAAGAAACTTTAGTGTAAAGAACTATACACTTTGAGAGGAGAAAAATATTGAATAAAGATTTACATCTCAAGGAAGCCGTAAGAATGACTAAAACGAAAGCCTTTGTGTACTCACGCCTGAAAATAGCTTCCAGTTTATAAACTAGCAGGTTACTGAGATTCTGCTTTTGCCACATAATAAGTAAATGTGCCGACTACTAAGCTTTTACTTCATTACTCCGAAATTTACTTTAAAATTTTGAAAGTTTGTAACTCCCTATTGATATATATATATATACTATAGGAACATTTACTCGGCCTGTGGTATGTAACACATTGCTGCACAAGGTAAGATACTATACCATATTTACTTGCGTAATACATGTCATAGCATAATTCAAGCGCCTGATATATTATAATGTAATAAAAATTTAGGAACTTCCTCAAATTTTCACGCATTCAATATCTCGTAAACTCTGTTTCTGAAATACTTTAATTTGTATTTGGATATTCATATTTAAAACGTTTTATTAATATTTCGAACTCTTATTACACGAGTAGCCTTGGAAGATCTAGTGCTCACAGAATGGTATATTTAGTGGAACTGCTTCCCAGAAGGTAAAAGAATAGACCTGGAGACGTTTTAAGGAGCATTAGAAACATTATAAATGTGTTGATAAAACTACAGCTTTACCCATACTATCATTTTTAATGTTTATGTAGTACAAATATTAAACTTGAGCACAAACTTTTTGTATTATCACTATCTTTTTTACTGACATTCAGCTGCAGTATTTGAAAAGGGATAGGGCAATACAAATAGCGTGTTGAAATTTGTACCTAATATTTGACAATGCTCAACGACGAATATTCAAAGCCCTGCTGTCAATGATAAGTGTGTAGTTATAAATATATTAAAAAGTTTAAATTAATAAGTTATGTGGGTGGAGAAGCATGGCAATAGTCATGTATTCACAATTCTCGGACTCAATAAGTGCTTCTAGAAGAAACAGAAGCGTGTATTAAATATTTCATAAATCACATCGCGCACTTTTCTCTCTGCTTGTAAAATTCAGTGTTATTGCAAAACCATTGTGTCAGTTATTTTTATGCTGATATTAAATAATGTCCTCTATTCTCTTTAATTCATGTTAACAATATTTACTCAGACCAAAAGATTATATAAATTTAATAGCATTCGAAAGAGATTTTAAAAGCTAGGAAAGTTAATTATAGCTTTTTCCTATCGGAGTAAATGTCACATGCTGCAGAAGAAGAAGAAGCTTAGTGCCAGCTGTATTTAGCGGAGACCATAAAGTATTTCCAATAGCCATGCCGGTTGTTAGTGCTTAGCTGTATGGAAACACTAAGCTGCGGTGTTTGAGAAAAATTATGTACCTGTAATCCTCAAAAGCCAAATCGTGTGAACCCGTAATCCTCAAAAGGCAACTTGCTTCAATCTTATTTATGTACCATTGATAAGGTATCAACTATTTTGTATTATAAAAGTTTTAGCTTTAGTTATAAACCACCAGTAACAGCTACATAAAGAATTATTTAATTTTAATCAGTCTGTGTTTGATGTTAAATAATTCATGTCAGTAACTCGTCAACTCCCAAAATGAGTAGCTCTTCCTGAAACATGGTTAGATCGACAAGCTTGGAAGAATAATCTAAAAGCAGAGTTTAATAATGTAAGCGAATTACATAAATAAAATGGTAGAATCTTTCTGCATCCTGCATTACAGATTAATTTTAATAGCTGGTAGAGGATAAAATGTTTTTCACTTGTAAGATAATATCATTGTAATATAACCACATAATTATAACAGATCCTTAGCTGATTGAAATTAAAGAAGATAAATTAGTTATGTTCAATTTGTTATCATTGACTTTGGGACTCAGGGAAGTTAAATTAGGAACTGTTAAGAAGTTAGAGTAGTCAACTTACACCTTGTTTTTTTATTATCGTTTGAGACATCTCCGCATCCCAAATGGGCATATATTGCTATTTCTCTTTACGTAAGCATTTGACTATGTTTATAATATTTCAGCTACTTTTATCAGAAGAAACGAATGCTGCTTCTTTAATTTTATTAAAATATTCAAAATGCTAATATGATGAGCTTTGTTTTCAAGTGTACATGGCTGTAAGTATAACTTGAGCAATCTACATACAAATTTACTTGTACTGTATGATTTAAGTTATGAAGCTCTAATTCCAGAAGGATTAAAGAAGTATAATTATAAAAAATTGCTAACAACAAATTTCATGAACAAAAAGTTCTAAAGATTAGGTTTCGAATTCGAACATCAAAAAATCAAATTGTAATTAGGTTAAAATGAGTTGACAACTAAAAGTAGAATTAGCAGAAAACTCAAACAAAAATGAAGTCATCGTAAATTTTTAATGATGATTTGATTCTTTGAACCATTTCTTATAATTAAATATCTTCTGCTAAACTATTTTTATGTAATATATTACGTGGAGCATATATATATATATATCACTTATACCTTTCCTTGTGTTCGGGTTAACTTTGCTAATTAACGGCGATGAAATGACAGCGAAAATAAAATACCTTTGGCGATCGCCAAATTCACCGTCCATCGCCAGGGATGCGCTCTCTCTTTTTCTCCGATCTCCCGGAGTAGATAGATAGATATTCCGCTCCATGTGCGTTGGGAACTCTAGGAGTCGAATCGCGAATTCCGGATTTGACAGTTATGGAGCATTCTCTTGTCAGCATTCTTTTCCTTGCTTTGCTTGATTAGTCTTCAAAAGATAGTTTTTCGGAAATAGAGTTGCACTGCTTAATAAATTTCGCAGTTTTATTTAATTCCGAATAAATTGCATTTTTCATCAGCAACCATGAGCAAAAATGTTTTGAAGCATCTGGTGCTATTTCACTTGTGAATTTTAAACAGGTTAATGGTGTATCAGCGAATGTTAAATATTTACAGTAGTTGGTTTTAATTATTTGTCTAGAAGTCATGCTACTATGATAAAAGAAGATGTATTTTGAAATGATACGTTTTAGCTAAAGTTTTGCCAGAGTTGAGTAACTGTTGCTTTAAAATTGCTTTTGTTATGCAAAATTCGAGCTCTTATTAAGACTGGTGTATTTTCCTGCCGTTGTTTTCAAAATGATTTCGGACTGAATGAGTGGATCATTGAACTCAAAGATGCCAAAAAGAAGACTTCGAAGTATTTGGTAGAAAATTTAGACTTAAAAATATATTAATTTAATTGCACATGTCAATAGTTTTACTGTCTTACTGTAAAAGTGTTAACACATTTTTTAGACTTTTGATAATGAAATATAACATCAGATGCTATAAAAAGTAACTTAAACAAAATAATCCAGATATCTTTTACGTATGTTTTCTACTAAAATAGAAAACTGAAAATATGTTTAATATCATCTGTAAATTGACTTAAACAGGAAAGAAAGGCGGTGTGACGTATAGGTTAAAACAGTTATTAATGGAAGAAAAAACTTTTAAAGATTTAAAACTAAGGAAAGTAATACTATTAAATAACCATAACACATAATGTCAATGAAACTATAAAGCAAGCAATATCTAGAAAGGTCAATGGATTCATCAGCATTATTTCTTAATTTGTAAAATTCTTCTTGTAGCAAAAAAGTGTTTCTTAACAGGTTTATAAAACTTCTGTGAGATAAGTACATATCATGCACTGAAACAGTCTTAGTACAACAAGTCAGTGGTTTCCTTTTAACGTTATAATTCCATCATCCTATGGCTTTAATAATGCTAAAGAAGTATGTTCAACTTCCCAAAATATTAATTTTAAATACTGAACATTTTTATACTACCCACACTAACGTTATAAGATACTAAATAGCCAGTTAAAATAAACAAGCACACTTCTGCAGTTACCCAGGATGTTTGGCAGTATCACTGAATAACGAAGCAAGATGTTTTGGAAACAATATCCCTGGTTTTTGACGGTCTTATGCCTTGCTGTTTCGGAACCAGATTCTAAAGCACTTCAGCCAATTCGACTGGCTGTCCTTGCACCAGATGATGATTCCTTGCCGTTCTCTTTACACAAGATCCTTCCTGCTATCTTATATGCAGTAAGAACACTTCTGCGACAAGGCGAAAGACCAATGGAAGTTTTATACCGTGACACTCAATGCTCGTCCACTTACGGTCCTCTAGCTGCGTTTTCATTGTACAATGCTGGTTTAGCAGATATTCTGCTGGGACCACTGTGCCCATATGTTTTGGCACCCGTAGCTCGATATTCGTCTGTCTGGGGTTTACCAATACTTACCGCAGGAGGCCAGAATGACAATTTTGATCACAAAGAACCTCATTATCGAATCTTGACGAGAATGAATGGGTCGTATTCTCAAATCGGAACTATAGTTCTACAAGTACTTCAGAAATTTAATTGGAAAGTGGTAGCACTTCTGTTCCATAACTACGAAGATCGAACCAGAGGCAACTCTAACTGTTATTTTACTTTAGGAGCTGTCTTTACGGCTCTTGGAAAGAAATCGTTTCATAGAGGCTTTGATGAGTCCAGTCCAGCTACCGATTACATCAAGTTACTGAAAGAGGTTTCCCTTCATTCAAGAAGTAAGTGAAATTTCAAGTAAATATTCTAGTAGCTTAATGGTATGAAGAGCAGGTAAATTATTTCATTTTTTTAAAACTAAAATGTTTCTCTTTTGAGGTGATAAAATAATTATTAAATGAATCCTAATCGAAATGAGACTACCATAGTTTCTTTGAATTGTGATATCATTTTTTAACGACGTAAATTTGTATATTATGTTAGTACAATGATATAACACTGCAATTTGTATATTATAATATTCCACCACTGCAATGCAGAATTATGGTTTTATGTATTAAAAATCTGTCTGCGAATTAAGAAAAGAAAATTGAATTATTTTTTTTAAACAATGCAATATATTTATTTTCATTTAGGAAAATGTTTTTCACTTTGATAATAAATACGTTATGTATCTGATTAACATTTGCATTTTTTACCGAAAACTATTTGTAAATTTGATGAATTATTTGAAAATATTGCAATGAATCCTTAAAGTTTGAAATCTGTTTATGAATCTCTTGAAGTGTTACTTGCAATTCCTTTATATAATATAATTGTCGCTTTATTTTATAATATTTTTGACTAATATATAACCCAATTTGAAGAGAGAAATGACGACATGGATTTTCGAAACGGAATTTTATTCAGAAATCTTTTTAAATTTGTTGACGTAATTATAATTTCTAAAGTAGCTAATGAAAAACTTTTTTCCGAACTAGGTGGAAATATTAATTTAGAGTATAAAGCGCTCGAAATACTTTAGTGAAAATAAAATATTGCACCATACAAAAATAATGAGCTATATTTACAATGTTTTGTTATCATAAAAATATTATAATTCTTGATGTAAGTGAGTATATTCAATAACGAATCGAGGAAAATTTCAGCATGTATGTTTACATGTAAATTTTGAACTTTTGATTCCGGATTTTCTTTAAGGAATGTAATATTCATTGTTTAGAAATACTTCGCAGGTGTGAGATAATTGGATAAAAATAATTTAATATTACTTTTACCCAATTCTCAATTAAGTACGTAATATTTTAGCGTAATTAATTTTCATTCATTCATTAATTTTATTTGAAATAGAGCAAACAATTATTCTAATTAGTTACATTATCGACAATTAGAGAATCTCAATTGTATTTTGAAACTAAGCTAATAAGTGTTAAATACTGCATTAAAGTTATTCCTATCTAAGGTAGTATGGTAACAAAGTCATTTTTTAATCAGGTCTAATACTAATTTCCCTTATTTACTTGTTTGCTTTCATAGTGGTTAATATATTATACAATATATTCTAAATTTGTAATTAAGCTTCATTAATAAGAGATCTACCTTCATATTATTGATGAAAGAAAGTTTGTATAACTGTTACTCAGTCACGCAAATTAAGCATCTCTGATTTCAATCTTGTTATCGAATTGTGCTTTTAAAATAGCATGGTTAGTGGATTATAATTGTTCATAAATTTTTAATAAGGACTACGAATGAGGTTCGTTAGAAGTTTTAAATAGTAACCTCAGATAGGCAACAAAACATAAAACATACATTTTTCATTATTCTATAATTTAGTTGTTAAAAGTGTTTAGAAATCTGACAAGAACTAAAACCCAGAAAGAATGTTTAAAAGGCTTTAAAATTTGAGTATTAAATGAATGAGAAATAAAATATTCAGAAACAATTCGAAATATATTTTTGCTTTCTTTTTGCAGTTTTGCCATTATTTACTCTCACTCATCTCACTGTGTATCTTTGCATGAAACAAAGCAACAAATCTAGTGTTTATAAAATGCAATTTATAGGGAAACATGAAATCCTAGTTTACGGTAAATATTTACACTGATAAAAGTTTTGCCCAGACATTTATAATTAAGAGAAAATTAAAATGCATTAAACGTCAGTGTTTGTTTTAATAACTGTTCGTGCTTTTATTTACAAACAAAGAAGTACAAAGTTACACAGATGCTTCTACTTGGATTTGAATCCCAACGATGGATAATGCATGGGTTTTTCATAGTTTCCTCATGTGTAAAGTAAATACAAATAAGTTTCTTTTAGAAAGTCTTGTATGAAGGCATCCCTCCTTATGATGCAGAGAGCCCTTGAGTGTTTTGGAGAATTCAGTTAAACAAATATACATTTGATGCCTAGTCAAAATATAACCTTTATAATATAGTTTAATTAAAGGAAATCTGACCAGTAGCAACATTCTATTTCAAAAGAAATCAAAGAAATAAAGGTTTTCCACAATTAAGGAAATGACTGAACGTTTAGGCACTTAGATCCCTAAAAAAAGTTGGTTTTTGCTAAAAAAAGAAGGTTTGTGAGTGTTACTTTTGGGAATGGAGCTTTTGTCATCTTATGTTTGTGAATGGTGAAAGATCTTTGGGGCATGAGATCGTTTGTGAATATCTTTGAAGCATGGAGGCACTTAAAAGTCCGTCAAGAAGAAAGTTCGATTAAACGTCGGTAAGAGATGAAGAGTGCTACAAGACCATCGAATTTGTCGCCCAGTTGTTCTTAATGAAAATTGAGATGGAACTGGGCAGAGTAGTAGTGTCATGACTTAGATGTTTTTAATGTCTTAGTGAATGACAAGCATTCTCTCACTTCACATATGAATATGTATGAGAGATGTTTAGGAGCTTATGCACCCTAAGCAAAAAACAACAATGCAAAAAATATTTAAGCAAAAAACAACATGACTTAACAATTTCAAGGCCCCTGAAAACTTAATAGAACTGCAGAAGGAAGTAAGCTGAAATTATAACGTGCATAAACATTAAATAAGTTCTGTGATCTAACATGTCGAGCCAGCACCGAACTATGTAAGGGCTAATGAAAGTAGACAATCAAAAATAGCACTTGGAAAATTTCATACGCAATTTGGGGACTTAAACGTTAATACTATTCTTATTGGAAACATACTGCCTGATAAAAGAAATGCCAGTCAATGAAAAAAAGATTGCGAATAAGATCAAAATATGTTAATAAACAAATGACCAAGCACTTAACAAATGATTTGATTTTCAGAAATGAACAACAATAAGACACATTATATAGGGCATCAATAAGATTTTGCAATCTCATTTCAATAAGTGAAATCTTGAACAAGCTGCTGTATCGAATTGCCAGAATTTTGTCCTGTAATATCGTGCACACTGCATTGTTGATATAACATCATAGTTCATCTCGTGTAGGAGGAGAGGTATTCAATTGACACTCAGTCATGTCACACAAACGTTTGATTGGCTAAAGATCGGGTGATCGAATTAGCTAAAGTGACCTCGGTTTTATGTTGTCGAAATAATGGCGTTTGATATATCCTAATGATGCCGAGGAAAATGTGGGTATCGGTATCGAAGCGATCCGTTCATATGGCAGTGACCCATTAATGTGCCCGTTATCAGTATCGCAGCGACATCAGTATAGCAGCGACTCATTAATGTGACTGTTATTAGTACTAAAGAAAGGTAGCTATTAGCATTAATGGCAACCCCAAAGTATTTCTAAGCAGACGAGTAGATGTGTTGCTCGAAAATGATAGCAGTAGCCATGTCGCCTCCACGGTCTCAGACACTGATCGTCATTCGGGAAAAAAAGCGACAGTCGTTGTTGAAGGCACTAGTGCTCCATGTTTTCACTTCACGCAACTTAGCCACGACAGCTTTACAGTATTCACGATGGTGGCTACCTGTAAACGGAAACCTTCTTAAAGAACGGCTGGTCATCAAACTGGCATCAAGAAGCTGTTCATGTCGATAATGGAGGAATGAACATCCTGTACTCTTCGCAAAATGTTTCCATTTGTGGCTTATGAATCAGAATACGGCCTGAGATCATGTGCGAAAATGCGTTACAATGTCCGTGGCGCTGATCCGGAAACCGACAGTGCTGCACATTTTCTTCTTGGGTCCAAGTCCGATCAACACTGCCATCAAACGTGATACTGTCGTGACTTGTACTTTTGTGAATTATTTGGATGCTTATATCCTGCGTTCTGATCATCAAACTGGCTTTCAAATTCAGTCAGTTGTAGGATTTGCACGATCACAGAAATTTATATGCATCGCTTTTGCTTCTTCATTGGGTGCACTTTGTTTTGTCAAGTAGTGTACTATCAAACCTTTAGAATGAAATTTCTTCGAGGGGTATATTGTTTAAGTTCGCGGATTGAATTTCATGACAAAGTAGAAAATGTCGCTTGCCTCTTGAGCAAAATTTTTGTTGCAAGCCTCATACGTAAGCGATTCAACGAAATAAATGCAGTATTACATTTCGAACAATTAGATCTTTCCTTTATTAAATAAGTGCATACGTCTGCTCATAGGAAGAATTTATTGAAGCAATATGAGAGCAAATTCTTTTTTGCCACTTGGCTTTCCTAATTTAAACAGCTAACGTTTAATTCAAAATTTAAATTCTAAATCCTTAAATTTTACGGAATAAATAGATAACGAGTAGATGGCACATAACCATTATTTAACTATTTCGGGTATTAAATTGAAACTCGCATACAACCTGCTTGAAGTTTCTTTTTTATTCTTATGACTATCATATTTTTTAATTTTTTTAATTCATTTTAAGTTTTTGAAACTCTAGTGCTAAACTTTTCGACGCGTTAGACTGCAATCTGAAGTTTTCACAATCAAAAGCCGCTTTAATTTATTTTATAAATATTCTGAAATTTCTCCCGAATTTCCCGAGAAAATTATAAATTCATTTTAAGATGTTGTTGAGTAAACGTGAGTGTCAAATATTTCTTCCTTTTAAGACATATTTAATGCTTAAGTGGCTTTTAGACGCTTTAATATGCATATCATATTTTCATAATAATGTTCATGCTAGGTGTTAAATCTGCTACGCTTTATGGCTGTTTGCACGATAAATAGTTCAACTTTAAATTTTGCAAAAAAGGAACATTCGGAGAAATAATGCTTTTGCTATCGCTGCCATATTATTCTTTATTTTCTGTTCTTTTAAATATCGTTATTAATTAAGCATGATGTGTGGATATGCTATTATATAATAAAATAATCTTCTCTTTGTATGGCCAGGGTGTTAATCAGAGTAGAATAAAACGTTTCTATGTGTAATTACAGGTATAAGTAGGCGGAACACCAGAAATTTTCCACCATTACTAGTTGTGGAGTTGCAGCCCAATTTTGATCCGCATGCAGAATCCCATCCTTCTTTTCCTGCTACCAAACAACTCGAGCGGTCTTTCGGCTGGCTAGTATTTTAAGTGTTGCGAATACTATGTACTTACAAATATCCATGTCTTTTACTGAGATTCGAGCTCGGGCTAAATGATACCGAGTCCAGCATCTCTAATCAGGAAAGCTATGTATAATTACAGAGTACCAATATTATAACGCTAATGATGGAGCAAAATTTAAATCCGCATGATAAAGCCAGTCACGTTACACTGAAAGTGCAGAGTGCTGCGTTGAAATGAGTCGAATACTTGGACAGGAAAAGAGAAAATGTTAAGTGCATTTAGCCACTTAAATAATATCAATTTGAGTTGTATCCTAAATGTTCGTTCATTTCACAGAAGTTCAGGCTGATTAGGGACTTAAATATTAAATAAAATAAATAGGTATAAATAAAATAAATAGGGACTTGCGAAAATTCATTTGTCATTAGCAGAAATGAGTTGGGTTAATGTTAGATTAATTGATTATGGCTAAGTACGCATGTGCTATCTTCAAGGAAAGGATACATTTGTGAGGGACCTTCTAAGAGAAACCGGCTCGTATTTGCGTTGCAGGCGGGCTGAAATGCAAAAGCATCCATGCAAGTCAACTCTTTCACCTGGATTTGAACGCGAATCGAACTGTTGGTGTTTAGCGACTCTCCGTTTAACCGCTGGAGAGTTTGGATCGTGAGTAAGTATTATCAAGTTATCAAGTTGAATAACAAAGCTTATTATTTAAAACACCGTTATATTCATAATATGAGACTTATTTGCTTGACGAATTGCTATAATGCTAATAGGCATGTTGATTATTCCAAGTCAACTCAACATCAGTATTATGTTCGAAAACCCTAAGTAAATAAAGCACTGACCTAGTAGGGGAGAACTGCATTAACAAACATAATAGTTCTAGTCTTTATATGGCTTTCAGTTTGATCGAAAGTCGGTACATATGCTTCAGATTAATGACTGGTAAGTAAATCGATCGATTTAGTTTAAATATCGTTATTTCTAGTTGCAAAAAAATTGCTGCGAATCAGTGTCTGTCGTTATAATATCATTTGCCGTAACATTAATCAAATAATCACTTTATCGTTTCGCTGTGATCACAACTCTTGTCTGCCTTACTCTGCGCCTGTTTAGAGTTTAAATGAAAATACGACATGTCATTTTGATTTAATATCTGCTTTAGGTATCGAAGTCAGTTAGACTGTAATAATCTTGGTAAAATCAACTACATGAAATTTTAAGGACTCTAAAATAAATTAGACTTTCAACTACAGCACGAACATTTTTAAAAAAGTATGAAAAAGATTATTGAGAAGGTTTTAACTTCCAGCGTACTCTGTTTTTTTCCTTTTAGAAATTCTGTTAAATGACTTCAGGAAATTTGAAAATAAAGCGTCAGTACTTCTTGAAATGCATATGACGCAGAACTTTTATTTCAGCGTGTAAATCTGGAGTAATCATCGAGAATCTCAACAACTGATTTTACGATTATTTTAACACCTTGTAATAAATCACAGAGAAATGTATTCAGAAATTAGAGATACTGCAGTTTTCGTCACTAGGATTCAAACAACGTAATATGCAGTAATTACGCCTTTAAATTTCATGAAGTGATTTTTAAATTTTTCACTTGCCTTAAATGTTGTAGAGATCATCCACTTTCTGTGTATAAATACGGTTCTCTATATTTTATATATTATTTGAGCTAAAGATTTCATTTTTAACTAAACTCTGTCCATCGAGTTATAGCATCGAGTTTAGCTAGAGCTTTTATGCATTTTAGTTCGATTCATGACAGCTCAACGAATTACTGTATCGAGATTGCGTGTGTTTCGTCATGTGCAAATAAAATAGGATATTAGTCAGTTTTTCATAGAAAATCTTCCATAAAGTTATACTTCGTCAGGTAAATAACTGAATGCTTTTCATAAAATACTACTTTATTTCTTAACTTTCTTTACTATTTCAATCCTTATGAAAGGAGAATAATTTATGCAATGTGGCAAATTAAAATGATTAAAATAATCTAAATAAATCACACTGTAATGCACTGTATTCACATTCGATTATACCTTTGCCTTTAGAGTCTCTTACTTTTTATTTCTTTTTTGTAAAACAAAGCTAAAAAATGTATAACTAATTTAGATAAGTTTCAGTAATTTTTATTTCATTTGATTCCACAGAGGAGCAAATACTCGGGTTAGTTTAAAAAAGTGTAATTCATAAAACAATGAAATTTTGAAGTTTGTAGAACAAAAAATAAAATATTTCTCTTTCAGGTAACCAGCGCCCACTTGATATTTGCCGTAATCAAAATCTGTACAGTTAATAATAATGCAGTATTGCATTTTTCAAAGTTACAAATATTACGTCCTTGTTTTTCAGAAAGTTAAATTTTAATTGCATAAAAAACTTTGAGATACGAGCATAAAATTTTTTATGAATTCTGAGATATTTATTCACCAAACGTGATAAGACATAAACTATTCGCATAAAAGGAAGTAAACTGTATAGTGTGGTAAAAAGTTTAGTTAGATAACAATGTACACTTTTTATGTAAGATGTAACAATATTTATTGTAAGTTTATGTCCCGGTGCGCTTGGTTCGTTCTGTTCATAATGTCTAAGCCGAAGATTCTTTAACTATGTTATTAACCTTTGCCCAATCTTAAAATATGATATGATGACTGCAAGAATCCAAGAGTCAGGGATTTTAGAGTAATTTCTAAAACTGGAATTTGATTCATTTTAAATTTTATTATGAAAAATAAATTGAAAATACCTTTAAGGTAGTCGCTAATGGTCTCGCAAAACGCACGTCATATGGTAATAGAATAGTTGAAATTCTTAAGTTCAAGAAGTACTGGTCAAAATATAGTGTAATCCATGTGTGCTTGATAAGGCGATTAGATGCTACACACAGAAAAGCTATAGAAATGTATTATTTTAGCTCAATTTGAAATGTTACTTTTGTTTCCTTGGCAATATAGCAGCATAAATCTGTCTGGCCACCACATTTACTTTTATGTTCTAGGAAAGGTGTGTAAAAACTGAGAACATCAAAAGACGCTCCATCTTGATGTAAATAATACATCGCGCTTGTGCACAAGTCGAATCTCTAAGGCAAGTGGAAGGAAGGATACAGTAGAATACTCCTTATTGCAATAATGTTGCTGATTTTAACTGCACAAAATTTAACTGCTTTCTCAAGAGTTATAAGGTGCCTTCTTATGCAGGGACGCCATTACTGAAAATTTCGGTGTATATTATGCACATGAGGGAATTATCACTGTATTATCTGACTCCATACATTTTGATAGTCTTCATTCCTGTTTGAAAGTACCATACTATTAAAAAATAGAATGTTATAATATAATATATATGCAGTTTAAAACTGAATACTGCATATTTGGAAAAGTTGAAATCATTTTCGGATGAAGGCTTTATGTAAGTACCTGTGTCATTAGCGTTATGAAGAATTACATGACATGGATTAATTTTGAAATGATCCAATTCAGAGCAATTTATTATAAGGAGTTACTGGTTTTAGGACAGAAGAAGGAAATAGGCAAATTAAAATGCAGAATTAAGGGACTACTGTAAGTTAGAGTCAGAAGTTTAATTTACATACTTTTTATCTTTCCCTTCAAAGAGAAAACAAACCATTTAGAGAAAGGAAAAGCCTTTTAGGGGAAAAGCATTAGAGCAGTAAAAATAATATGGAAAATATAAATTATGAAAATTTGAACTAAATAATTTTTATATGTATAGATATGATATGGAGCATAAATTCTGAATATTCCAATTTTGAAAACAAGCACAATTTGTAGAGTGGTATTAAAATTTCAGCTCAATTTGAAAAAGTTCTCGTTATTGAAAAGTCGAAATGATAATCATAATTCTTCAGGGAAGGCTTTTATAGAAAATATCGCAAAAGAAACAAAAACAAAGTACACATTGCTTTCTTTGGTACATTGTACCAAATTACAAAAAGTTACAATACTCAGATTTTCATATTTATAATTTGCATTTTAACACATATATATATTCTTCATCATGGTTCCACAGTTTTATTGCGCTCTGAATCATGCGCGTCTTTGTCGCACAATCCATTCTATATTGAGATTGTCCCACCAGCGTATCTTGATTCGCAGCTGCTGTTCCGCCTTCATCTGCATTTCTAATACTTAAGATATTGAAAATGCGGCCGCAGCGTTACAATTGGATTTAGGTGTAAATTTCCAGGCGCAATAATTTTATTTTCCTGTATGACCTTCTGAAAGATTTTGAATTGTGGCATGGAGCTGAGTCATGTTGCAATGTTCCTGCAGATGTTTGTACATCGATGAATTCATCATTCCGCCAATAGGAACTAGATTTCTAATGCCATCTGCAATTAAAAACACCAAACTGTTTGTTTCTGAGGGTAGTTTACTGTTTGTAGGATATGTTGATATGAAGTCTTATTGATACACCCATGCTTCGCCTAATAACGTTAGATGGATAACCATGAACAAATAAATGAGCCTTATCACTGAAAATAACCTTTGTCCAGTCATTTGGGGTCCGGAACTTATACATTCTGGCCCATAGTAATCGCTTCTCTTCATGTGACGTATCCAAAGTTGTTTTATAATAGGTTTTCTCTTCTTTCGACCAGTAGAGAGAAGTCTACGCTGCGCGTTTGAAGGTTGAATATCAATACCAACAGACAGCAAATTTCTTGAAGATCTCTGCTAGTTTTTACTTAAGAATAAATGCCATTTCGGTGTAATAATCACTCACAGTTTGGAGTTGCTTTCCTTCCATGTTTGACTTTCCTTTCTGAAGAAAATGATCCAGTTTTAATCTGTCTCCTCAGGAAAATTTCTCGATCTTCCAAGATAGTTGAGAAATGCTCGATTTCTCTCACCAACTGCGGAAGCAATATTTGTTACCCTCATGCTGTGCGATTTTTAAATACGATAATCTTTGCATTATTTCTAGGTGTTAAATTCATTTTTAGTACACTAAAATAATCGTATGCAAAACGCATTTAAAAAGAATGCAAGAGTAACTTTCACTCCTTATAGAAACTTTAAATATGGTGCAATAATCCTAATTTATTGTCTAAATCAATGCTAAATAGTCAAAGGCAGTCATCCAGCCGACATTAAGGCAAACATAACTGCTTTGGCGTTAAGGCAGATAAAACTGCTTTGCTGGACCTGATAGCGCCAGCTTGCAACCAACGTAAAATTTTGTGATAAAAATCGCCTTTCCCGTTTGCACAATGTAATATCTATATAAATAGTGTAATATTCTACTGAAATTATGATTTCACTGTTATTATAAATGACAGTTTCTAACCGAAGGCTCCACAATTCTCTAAAAAGACATTATCTAAAATAGGGCATATACATTTTAATTGACTTGTGTGTTATTGCTCCAGTGGTCAAGGGAGGCTTGCCAATTATTTGAAATGTCCTGTGTTCTTTGAATAAGATAATTGGTCCTTTGAGAAATGCATTAAAAAATTCCATAATTACAAATAAAAAATTAATTCCATTAAAATATTGCATTCATTTCTAAAAAGAGGTAGCCTTTAACTTTTCTTGAATAAGAGGTAAAAGAAACAATTACTGACACGTAAATAATACTTCTCTGATTCTGAAATAATATCCTTAAAGATATTCTATTCTTTTAGTTATTGATTACATAATTATGGCATTCATTTGCCAAATTTTCAACATATATTTTTCTATAAATTTCACTTTTCTATAAATTTCACTTTTCTAATTAAATTATCTATAAATAGTTTCATTATAATTGTTGAGCTTCTCAAAATTATTATAAACATTACAATAAATTTTATGAATCTTCGCTAATTGGAATATTTAATGTAATATTGAATGTTTTCAACAGATTTACTGAAATTTTGATTCCCAATATTATAAAATTTTAATTGTATAGCATTTTTCCAAAAAACAGCAATACATATTAAAAGTTCAAAAGAATAATAATTATTAGAAAATTTCGTAATTAATAATTATAAGAATAAAATACTTACTTCATAATTATGCAAAGCATTAAACATGCTCTTTTAGTATGTCTATAAAATTTGCATGAATCTACAAAATTAATAAATGCCAGACCATTAAATGGTAATATCAGAAGAATTTGCTTTTAAAAAACTTTTATTTTGAGCCACAGTAATTTAATTCAAATTTATAAAAATTTGAAACAGAAAAACTTAATATGAAATTCAAATGTTGTTGCGCATATTTCATTTGTTTTTGACTGACAGCAAAAGTAACTGTCTTGTCAATCAAGTGATTTTTGAAGTGTCCGGGATGAATATTATTTCATCCACTTTTTATTTACATTCCGTATGAAGTAAAAGTTTGTTTTCCATTCGTCAGTCAAGTGCAATTAAACGCCGATCAAGGATTTCTCGTGGAAATGTGAAAAGGAACATATTAAATCGGAATCAGATGGTATGCTACACAAAATAGGTGCATGGTGAAGTATTAGACATGCAGATTAAGGTGGAACAGCAGCTCTCAATCAAGATAAGCTGGTGGGACAATCTTGCATCTGGTTGTTATGTTGAGGAATGAACGGTAATTAGTTAACAAAAATAACATTTATATGATACAGATATTTTTTTTTTCTGGCTGAGGACATTGGCGCTGCAGTGAGATTATAGAGATCTGATGATGCTGGATGAAATGGTATAGCTTGATATCATCATTGCGAATACATGGTTAAGTTGCTAAGTTTGAGGTCGAGGTGAATGAAAAAAAACGTTTCACTTGAGTTGACTATTTCGCGAAAGATATTGTTTGTAGAATCTGAAGTTTACGAAATTTGTTTTGGGTGTATGACCGCCAGATAGGAGAGGGGCAGAGAGCTACAGGACGCAAGATGAATTTGCAGAGAATGAGTTTATTTTCAACAAAAAGTTTGCCGTTTTTCTAAGAACTGGAAGAAGATTCTTATTTCTATTGTTTCAAAGTTTGCTGTTCCTTCCACATATTACTGAGGGCACAGTTTATCAGCAACGTTTATTAAATGATATTTGAAGATACGACAGCAATCAAGATCAATTCTAAGGTGGGTGGAGACATTTTTCCATTTTGCCATTTGGCCGTAGATGTCTTTTGGGAAAAGAGGTGCTGAGCCTTTCCTGAAGAAGATAGTTTTAGTCTTCTGAGTGTTGCTTTTAATTCGCCATTTGATAGGCCAAGTTGCAAGGTTGTATAAATAATTTTGAAGATGAGTGCGAATGAATCTGAAATTTTCTGTTTGGGTGAGGATTACTGCATCATCGCCGATAAGATAGAAAGTCGGAGGTGCGTAAGTGCGTCAAGAAGTAGTTGAATGAAATATTTTAGTATTAGCTTTCGGGGCGATATTTTATATTTACTTATTCTTGTTGACAAACATTTTAAAACCAATACAGATAAAGAGGTGCAGTAAACGCACCTATTCTTGAAGAACATTTTACATTTTTAAGATGCTGTGGTAAGAAAACAGCGACGACAATCTAGCTAGCAAGAGAAGCGGACAGCAAATAATGTCGTGTTTCTCGAAAATATGATCCGGCCTTTTATTTTTTCTGAAAAAGACAAGTGAGGGCTTATTCTCAGGGAAGGTGTTATTTTTCATGCACAATAATCAAAACGTGTTCATATTCAAGAAACATTTCTTCAGGTTCAAGAAATGTATTTATTCACTTTCAAGAAACCTTCAAAAATGAACAAAATCATTTATTCTTATACAGTAAGGTCATCTTTTTCTGGAACATAGTCGTAAAGCTGAAGATCACGAATTAATTACGTTCTAAATCGCGAAAGTTTTGTGATTTCATTTTCTCTCGAAGACGATTGGTCCTAGCCTCTCATGTTGACGAGCAGAACTCTCCTCAAATGAGCTCTTCAGCTCGTAGGGCATTGACAACGCAGCTGTCCGTTATTTTAATCCGTGCCTTCTTTACTTAAGGAACGACTTCTTATAGCTTAGGCTCCACAACTTTCCTCTTTGATTTTCACTCGCAGATGGTTTTTAATTGGCTTCTTTTTTGCAATATCAAGAGTTAGGAGATATATAGTCATTATTGCTGGAATCATTATTTGATAAATTCTTCTTTGTTCAGGTAAGCTCTTCATAATTTTAGTGCTTAAATGATGGCCTCTCAAACCCCTTTGGCTACCTCGCAAAACACGTTGGTAGAAATAAATCGACCCGCTTTCATATTGCTGCTTGCGTGCACCAAGCCTTCTAGTCACTAGAACATAAATACCTGAAACACGTTTCATATCCTCTTTATTGCCTTAGATATGATTAAAGAGGGGATTTCTATCCATTGAGACGAAAGGCAAAAAATACATGTAATGCATGCTTGAACCATAAAACCTGAACTTTTATCCTTATCAATCTAGAGTTGGTACTTAGACAAGTTTGATGTTATCAACGAAATACTTGTATGCAAATGCGTTTTAGTGTCTTCCAATTAGAATAGTGCTGTCGTTCTTCCTGGAGGCAATTCAAACAACTGAAGGAAGCCATCCATGATGCTTTGAATTCGTGTGGCAATATGTGAAGCTGTGGTGCCATTACATGGACAAATGCAGGAATATGAGTATACGAACAACCAAACACTTTGCTCTTCTGTCAGCACTCCACTGGATGATGAGTTCCAATTAAGGAAATAATGATTGTCAACCTGGTCCACACTAAAGCTTCTTGGAATTTCCCTCGTCGGCCTATTGACTGAAGTTATTGCGCTTTGATCACCATTTTTGGAACACTCGTAGATTTAAATTCTTCTCTTTGCAGAAAGATGTAAGATTTTTGTCAGTGGAGTCTTTCTTTAAATGTTCATATGTATTCTTCCCTTGATCATTTCTGCTATAAGGCTGCCGTCTGCCTGTCAGGTAATAAGGGCACCATCTGGCTGACGATCTTATCTACGGCTTATTATAGAGGTAGGGATCATATTAGGAGTACCCTGAAAAAACATGCTTGATATTATTTGTTGATTAAGTCTTATTTTCAGGGAAGCAAGTTTTATATATATATATATATATATATAGCAAAATAAACTAAAATAAATAATGCATTTAAAATTCATTCCCTATTCAATTCAGAATAGGCATATGCAAAAACCAAAAAATCAGATCCACACTGGCAAAGCACAAGAAGAAAGGGGCAAATCGTGCCAAAAACGAAAATGAAAAAAGAAATTTACATCTTTCTGCGCATCGTCATCAGAGGGTTGGTGCAACAAGAAAAAATAAATAAATGAGCCTCTTTGTGAACCAACAAATTAAAGTTTAAAATTTAAAATAATCTCAAGAAACAGAAAACAATTAAAGTAATCTGTGTCTTTATCAGTCCATACGCTAGAGTTCGAAATAAGCAGTATGAAATTTGAAACATTAATACCATCAAAAACATAAAGCAAATTTTAAAATATTACCATTAGGAAAAGAACGAGTTCAAAAACAAGCAAAACATGTAAATATATGCAATCCAATGCATGAAAAAATAAAAATATGTGTGAGTTTTGGAGCCATGCGAGTCGAGTTAAAAAATATATTATAGAAACAAAATCATAAATAAGCAAAAATGCTTAAAAATGTAATAAGGGTAGTTTCAATTTTAGTAAACTGATACCAAAAAAACAGGTAAAACGGATGTGATCCATAATATGAAAATTTGAACTAAAAACTATACGGACAACAACAATAACAACAAAGTTGGAGCTAGTTTTTGGTAACAAAATACCGTTGCTAAGCCTATAATGTACTAAGTGATGGATTTAAATTGTAGAGTCGCTGAGTTATATCAATCTGTAAAGTGAAAAATGTGCAATGTCCTCGCCTGGATTTGAAAGCCGCCGCTCCCGAATACGCGTCGAGTGACAACACGAAGGCATGCCGTACGGAGGGAGAAAATACCTTATCCCTTCTTTCTTCATGATTTCGTGGTGTAACGGTAGCACACTCGGCGCATATTCGACAAGTCCAGGCTCCAGTCCCGGGGAGGCCATTGCTCATTTTTCATCTCTCCTGCTTCAAAATAATCTAATGAATTTACAACCTTATAAGATAAACTACGAATTTTAAACTGACTAACAATAAAAATAATCAGACAATACCTCTGCTACACTTCAAACCTTTGTTGCTGTAATGTCACAGATATTAAAAACTAGTTCCTTTTATTTTTAGCCCAAAAGGGCAGTTTGCCCAGAAAGCTTATCAATTTCGTTTTAGCATCTAGCGCTGATTCACTATAAACGGGGAATCATTTTTTAAATTGTTGCCACAAAATATTATAGCCCTGTATTATATTTAAATAAATTAAATAATGAACACTGTGCATAAATGTATCTATGTTTCTCGCACTGTGTTAAAAAAACGGTACTTAGAGCTATCCAATTATGAATAACCTACGTTTCCACCCGAATATGGGCATTTAGAAGCCCGAATTTGGAATTTGTTTTATTATCTATTTCATATTTTGTAAAACTTTAACGAATTTTTGATTAACCAACTCAACGATTTCAGAGCGAGCAATGGCAACACTGTACGAAAAAAAAAACATTTTTATCTACATCGTGTGAGACTGTGTATCTGAAATTCTAAAGACATGATTATTTAAAAATTATTATGCGATATTGCTGTTGAACTGAAATTTACGGTTTAAGTGCGAAGAACATGATATTCAATAAATAAGGGCAACACACAAAACGTTAAAACAACGCTCCTTTGAGTGTGATATAAAATCTGAAAACTTTTTATTATTTTTATTTTAATTTTATAATTTGAGCTTAAATTTTCATATGTTCAATTACTTCTGTTTTACGTGTTTTCTAGACTCTGTCCATTTAAACCAAAATTAGCATTATTAAAGTTTTAAGCTTTTTTGCTTGTTTATGATTATTTTGCTACAAAATTCTCTATTACACGTTTTTAACCCGACTTAGTTGGGTGCATGGATTTGCATGGATTCCAGTTTTACATATATTTTAATTTTTTCATGTTAAAAATATTTCCTTGTAAAAAGTGTTTTTCATGAATTTTTGTTTTGGTTTTTTGGACTTGGTCTGCTCAAAATAATATTTTAAATTTTTTTGCTTTCTTCGACCTGTAGGGGTTGAATTGATGAAGATACAGATTATTTTCTGACATTCTTTTTAACTCTAAATTTGTGTTTTGTTGATTTAGAAACTGGCTGATTTATTTACTTTTTTCGTTGCTCGAACCCCCGATGACGATGCAACGAAAGGTTTAAATTTCTTTTGAAATTTTTAATTTTGATATGCTTCGCTCCCTTTTACTTTAAGTCAACCTGTGAGCTTCTTTTGCATACGTTTTTCCTCACTGAATATGGGATGTATTATTGATTTTAATTTGTGTGTTGTGACTTATCTCGCTTGTCTGACATCAGAAGAACAAACCCACTAAATCATCATGACAAGGAGTGCAAGGTTGGGCCATCCGTTTGCAAGAGCCTTGAGCACCATACAGGTGACAGTACGACTTTGCTCAGCCCTCCCCCCCGTTTTGACGGAGAATATCCCAAGGGGACGGATATAAGGGCCTCCAACCTCTCTTTCCTTACCACAACCTCTCCAGAGTAATTTCGGCTTGCCGCATATTTAAAGTGCCTCCATGCCGCACAGACGCAATACATTTACAAGCATCCATGCCTTCTCTGGGATTCGCTACCCTTTGGTATTGCAGTCAGCGTCGCTAACCACTATTTATTTTAATTTGTTTTGCATTATTACCACTACTCGCTACTCATTTTACGGGGCTATTTAATTAGGCTTTGAACTGATTTGACTGTATATTTATTTTTTATATGCATACACATACATATACCGCGATATATATACTCACAAGATGTAGCTGTTTTCGCTTTCTTTTTCCTAAGGCCAAAAATTGTTTCATACTGAACTGTAATCGAATAAAACCGTTCAATAATCTGCGTAAATAGAATCATTAATTCTTTAACAAAGATCTAACTACTACTTCTCAGTGTATCAAAAGTATTAGAGTACATTACTTGCTTATTCATTGTTTCTAATTTCTAATTTTAAAATTTTATTTACAAATTTAATATGTAGATATGTACACATAATTTTGAAGTACATGACTTTCTTAGAGAAAAAAAGAGGAAATATGTGTCTAGAAACAAAGTAAATAAGAAATGTATACATTCAGGAAATGCGGCTCATTTTAAATCCTGTTAATGGAATATAAGACTATGAAGAGAATGGGCAGTCTTTTCTTCATGCCTTTATGTTTTCTGTAGCTTTTGCATAATTTTGCTGAAAAACAGTAGAGAAAATAAAAGAACTAGAAATGACAGACTGAACTCATTTTATGAAAATGTTTAGAATTTACATGAAAAATATTTCAGTTATTCGTTTTGAAAGAAAATGGAAATATTTGCAATTCCGTATTTGCATGACATTCTTGAAGAGTCTTTTTAAAATGATACTGTGCAGAATATTTTTGCCTTGATGTATTTGTTAATCACAAAAATGAAACAATAAGGAGTAATTTATAAAATTTAATGGTTCTGTACGCGGAGAAAATGAGGAAAAAAGTAAGTTATGAATTAAAAGCAGAAAGCACTAATGAAGATGTGGAGGAAAAGTTATTTGTGTATAAGAAAGGTATACCATTAAGTAAAAGCAAATGTGGATATCTTCTTGAGATGATCGCAATTATTTTTAGCATTTGCCATGAATAAAATACAATTTCGTTCAGAAGATTGAATTAGAAGTAAGTTTCATGATTTCATCCGTCTGCTCTGTTAACAAGCATAATCCTAAAAACTTATTCTTTCCTATTCCTAAATCACAGATCCAAATTTTGCTTTCCAAACAGAGTATTTGGAAAAGATTTCTGAAGGTCGCAAGGCATGCTGGGATGAATTATTTTTAATAACTTCATTAACCTATTAAAAATAACTAAATTAAGTCTTGGAATTAAATTTATTTCTATTCTTAAAAAAGATCTGATGAGTTAAAATGAATTTTAAGTTAATCCTTCTAAGCTTTCAGTAGAAATTTTAAAAGTAACGTCTAGTAAAATATTCCTGATTGCAACTTTGTTATAATGTACCCTGTAATTACTTTAGCAGCCAACATTTGCTGGTAACTATGTACATCGTTTCTAGTATGGAATAAATCATTCATGCTTGTAATTACTTTGCGTAGGCCTTATAGAGTTGCACAAATCATTGAGCGAATTATTGTACAATAATGTAGTATATTGCTCGATGAATAATTCTTTGCATCGGTTAATATGATATTCATAATACTGTAGGGAGTCTAGGGTAATTAAATATTAATTAAGTACAATCTAAGTAGAAATTTATTTAGAATTATGATGTTATAGCAAATCCACCTTTTAAAGCGTTCAATAAGATGATATATAAATGAAAAATTTGTACTTAAATATATTTATGTATTTAACTTTAAGTATGTTAATTATGTGTTTGTTTTTTTATTATAGAGAACTATTAGATGGGATATATAAAATATTTTTTTTAATTAATAAATTATTTCCAAAATTGATTTGGAATGTATTATTTACATACACAGCAATCCGTTTCATTAACTTTGGATGAATATTCTGTTTATACTTTTTATACTTTTAATACTGAAGACAAACAATCAAATAACTAGTCAGCCTTGAACTCATTATATGGAAAAAAGGATTCTTCCTAATTTCATCAGTGTTGAAGAATTATGTTCATTTTTACATTCCAAGTAAGAGAAATGGAACCACTCACAATAAAATGCCGTTTGCGCATTACACACGTACTAGTTGTAAATTAACCGATACAGAATTGGAGATATAACATTTTAAGTTTAACAACTTAGAAAGTATTGACTCTATGCTAAATTTTAAGATTATGTCACTCATTTTTTAAACTTTGTTGAGAAATTTGTATCCCCTTTGCATCTGCGAACCCTTTGCGACACAGAACTGTGTATCGTCCTGAAGTTATCGACGTGGCTGTAGGCCGTAGTGCTATCCATTATAGTGTGGCAAAGTGATACATGGAATCATGATGTGAAATGTAGCTGCCGAAGACAGGAACGAGAACAGGAGTCCTTTAGAGTGTGAGGGTCAAGTTCCTAACAGTAATTAACAATGAAGTAATGTATTGAGTAGTCACTCGTAGTCAAGTGCCTGAGTAGCTAATGTAATGGCAAAGTAGACCTTGAAGCAGTTATCAATTTCATGCTTATACCAGTCAAGTTATCACGCTGTTATCCATTTTATGCCTTTTTTCATGGGTCATAGGTTGACACGATTTTTTCATCGATTGTATTAACTTCAAGGAAAGCATCCATTAAAACTTTCTTTCACTTACATCTCGCATGCTCCTTTGGTTGGCCACCACATTTCCTATTATGTATCAACTCTCAGCTTCCCAAAACAAACCACAAAATTAGAATAAAAAACTAGTTTGAAAACTTCTGAATAATTATGAAAAAGTTTTTGATGGTGTTTTCATCGATGCTCACAATAAAGGATGGATGGATGAAAACCGTGGGAAATTGTGGATGAGAAATGCTTTGCAAAAGCGTCCTGTTGCCGTAAAGAATCCAGAAAATCTTTAATTTGGGACATGTTCAGATCCCATCTAACGGATAATACGAAGAAATTGTTGAAGGAGTGTAATACAAACAGGGTAGTTGTTCAGGTGGATTAACGCCATTAGTTCAGCCATTTGATGTACGCATCAGTAAATCATTCAAAGAAAATTTAAACAGTGGAATAGGTGGATGTTAGACGGTGAAAAAAACATTCACAAAAGGAGGCCAAATACGTTATGCGACTCGTAACAATGATGGTGCAGATGAAACAAAATTCGATGATGCGCCTGAAGATATAAAGGAAGATGAATATTAAGAACTTATCATGACATCCGATAATGAAAATTGTTAAGTTCATAAGGTGTGTCATTTCTTTTAAATAAACAGCATTTAGGATGCATGAAGAAATCTAAATTTTATGTTCTCATCTTTTCCTTATTTTTAAATCTTACACTTTTACATCCGCGTATAACGCGTAAATTTCGATCTTATTTTTGGTATTGAAAGTGCGCGTTATACGCCCGAATATACAGTAATTAAAAAAAACTGGAAATCGAAAAGTTTAGTTTCGCTTTTGGAGAAAATAATGACATTATCACCAACGAAAAATCTTATATATCCAATAAAATGATTAAAGAAACTAGTTAATTAATATTATTTTTAATTCTAACTTTAAATAAGAGATAAAAGTTTATAGTTAAAGAAATGATAGAATGGCATTTCATTTACCCTGTTTAAATAAAGCCTCTCATGTGAATTTTGTAAACCGTTAAAATAACGACATTTTTCTAAGCATCTGGATACGTATTAGAATAATTGTTATTGTGCACAAAATTTACAACATATGCTAGAAAAAATAACATGTCAACGTAACATTCAACAGACGTGTATATGAAGCACAAAAATAATTAACCCATTTTGAGATATGTAATTTCTTTCGCTGCATAAAATGCATAAACAACAAGAAAATGATCAGCAAGTAAGAAACAAAGGCGACGAAATGACAATATGTTTGATGATTACCTTTCGTTATTTTTTTTTACAGAATGTTCTTCAGAATCGCGTGAATTTGCTATGAAGACTCAGAAAGTTGTTTATTCACTTGATAAATACTTTCAACAATTTATTCAAACGCATCTGAATTTTAGGCTGAAAAAGAGCACATATTGCTAAGGACTTCTATCTCTCATCTCGGAATATTAGAAAAACTTTTACACATCATAGCTCTGAAAGGATAGCTCTTGTGAACAAATATGACACGTAAATCTGCGCATTTATTCTGACCATTCCACTGTACTCGTATCATTTGCCTCCAAGAATGTTTTTCTGGTAGAGAGCAATTCAACTTTTCCCAAGACATCAAAATAGTGTGAGAAACCAGTCTAGCTGCATACAAAAGTTGAATATTTTTCATCATCTTATAAAATGATACTTTGTGGCTTTTTTTCCCCCAAAGAATGAGAAAGTGATATTTTGGCGTCGTGATAACTCTTGTCTGCAAAAGTTTTGCGCTCGAATTATTTTTTTTATTGCGCTCTTTTATTTATTTATTTATTTTTGGAATGCGTACCCGTAATCAAAGATATATGTCTAGTCTAATATACACAATGTGTCTATGAAACTTTAAGAATAATTTCGAAATCAAAAGCTGAATAAAATAGTATTCTTACTATTTAGACTTCCTTTTGCAATTCTTGTCAGTTTATATAACGCTTAGCAAATTCAAAATGCTGCTGGATTCCTTTGTAGAATTTACATCTCAGAATACTGTATAAGTCTATGGTTAATGTTTTCTGAATACCGTTTATCAAAATTAATGACCTTTGAGATGAGATTTCAGAAAGACGGAAGTAGTCTGCAGGTGCTAAATCTGGAGAATAAAAAGGCTGACTGATAAATGTGATACTTTATTGAAAACTACTGTACAAGAACGGAAAAGTGTGTTATCGCATTGTTGTGCAATGGGGATTAGCTATTTGAATGACATTTTTCAAGCCTAAAGTATTGAATTAGCTTCAGAAGTTTAATAAGTATAATGCATGAAGTTTACCGTCTGTTCCCTGGGGAAACATTTCGTGTAAATTATTCCTTTGCAAATTATAAGGTACTTTCTTCCTCCTTCCAGCATGACTTCGGAGTGTAACGGCAGCAGACTCAGTGCCTATTCAAAAGATCCAAGTTCGAGTTCCGGCGAAGGCATTGCTGATTTTTCATGTACTCCTGCATCAAAATAACCTAATGATTCTTCAGTGACGCCAGAACTGAAAGGTGGTGGACAATAATTCGTCACCACATGTATTTGGCAATTGGGTTCCCTAATCACCAGTCACCCTTTAAAAGTATTTTCTCTCTCCTACCAGCATGCCTTCGGAGGTGTAACAGTAGCACACTCAGCACGTATTCAAGAGGTCCAGATTAGATTCCCGCCGAGGGCATCGCACATTTTTTGTCTGTCTTGTTTCAAAAAATCCTACACAGTCAAAAAGAATCACCAAAATTACCTTCATCTGAGCTTTCTAAAACCAAAGTTCCTGTGGCCGTAGCAAACCTTCTCCAACCCAAACAAATGGTTGTCTTTTGTCTAAGGTTCATTACCAAAGCATCGCTTTTTATGCCCAGTCATAGTTTTGAAAGCTTGAAACGTGTGTTTATTTTTTCCGTTTTGTAGTAAAATTTTATTGTTGTCAGGTTTAGAATCCATGATAGCAGATATTTACTGGATTTAGGTAAATTACTAACTGCATAGAATATACCTCCCATTAGAAGATGGCATGGTGGGAAAACAAATTTAGTTGTCGCAGTAATAAATGCCCTGAATTATACATTGGCAGGTTTTGCAGGAATTTCGTAAAAATTGGTTTTATAACTCTGTATAGATTCCGTGTATCTCGAGGTTTATTAATGAAGTGCTTTACACTGTTCAAGACTTTTTCAAAGCACACTATGACATGAAGCTATTTTCACAAAATCATTTTAAAGCTGCTGCAATGTAACCTGTTTAACATGCTTTAGATGCAAAAGATTATGCTAACTTGTATGGTCAACTTCTTTTAGTGCTTCTTTCAAACAGCTTATCATTCAAAGGAATGCAAAATCTATTTGGTAAATCTTTTTATCATTCTACAACTAATTTCCTTCGTTCTATTCATTGGTTAAAATGCTGCACAAGTTCTCGGTTAGGTTTAATTCCAATTTGTTTTCTTCTGTTTGGATTTTTAAGTTCTGATTCTTCTGAAACTTACCAGCAATACCCGCACTATGGTCTATTTAAACCCATACTATCGTCATTATTTCATAAGAGAAAGCTAAGACAGGAATTTGGATTCAAGTCTTTCTAATGAAAAGAATATAGAAATCTAGCTTGACAAGCTGAGTGGGTATTTGTAGATGAACATATTCCAAATTTTATCTTCCCGACCAACTGACCTCTATCGAATTCGCTTAGATCAGCAGCTTTTCCCATCACTCACAAAAATAAGTGCAAGAATCTTCCTTATCTTCTCTAGCTGCTGTTATATACCTTTCCCACTTAACTGCGTGCCGTCTACGTTATCCAGACGAGTTCATTGAAAAATGTGGAGATGGTCATAATGTTTTGGTTTGTCGGTATAATCATATATTCAACGAGCGTTTTTTTACTTCTTTGTACGAAGTAAAGAAAGTATTGTAATTACGAAAAATTTCGGGTACCATATTTTAACGAAAATATCCATTTTGACCACAATCGAATGCAATTTAACGATTTTTTGTGTGACATCTCAAAGTAAGGATAGATAAAGAACTCTACTTCATCAAACGAATTATAAAACTGATTTAAAATGGATTCAGAAGAGATTTTTTCCCATGGTGTCTGTACGTACGCATGTATGTATGCATGTATCTCGCATAACTCAAAAACGAGTAGCCTCAGAACGTTTAAATTTTGTATATAGGACTGCTACAACATGTAGATTTGCACATCCTATTTTGGTTGCAATCGGCCGCCCTAAAGCTATATAAATATATATATATATATATCCACCCTGTTACTGGGCGCAATGATCTCAGTTTCTTTATTCTTATATCTTAGTAAATTGCGCATTTTTTGATTTAAAAATGATAGACTTATGTTGTTCTTATCTTCCGGTTCATGTTTTTATGCCTTGCTAAATCTGCATGCAATATTTGTAGAATTATCAACAATTTAAAAGTTGTTTAGGTACGACTAAGCCTAATTATGTTTACGAAAGGAGCCACGTTTGTTTACATTTGAAACTTAGCAGAATAGTGGATTTGTTGCCAATCTAGAGAAACTGAACTTCGCAGCAACAAAGATAACGTCTTCTTTGATTATTGCGAATTAAATCATGCTTAATCCATGCTGGAATTTATTCGAGGAAATAAGTGTTTAAGATTTACTTCGTACATTTTAATATAGATACTTTGAGTTTTTATGTATTTTAGCCTTTTCGCGAAGAGGGAACTGAATTAATTGAATGAGAAATACTGAAACGTCCGTGAAAAACTGTTTCTTTTTTGTTTGTTTAATTTCTTTTATGCATCGTTTTAGATTAATTATAGTATTTGAATAGAACATTTGGTAACGATTAGATATTTCTTCAGATGATATACACTCACGTTTGTGAAAATTGCAACACCAAGAAGGAATCGTCATAATTGAATGCAATTTAATACACAGTTGAGTGGTAGTGGTACAAATAAATGATTAAATGTTCAAAGCAAACAAACAAGAACAAGAGATCAGAATCAGTATTTTGTGTGGCCACCACGCGCCGCAATAAGTGCTGCTACACGACGTGGCATGGAGTCAAACAAAGTTTGAATGTCTGACTGAGGAAGAGCATTCCATATCGTTTGTACGCGTACCCAAAGTTCGTCTGCAGACGCAACAGGACGAGGATCACGAGCAAGACGCCGACCAATGACATCCCACACATGTTCAATTGGCGACATATCCGGGGAACACGCAGGCCAAGGAAGAAGCTGTACCTGCTGCGCTGCAAAGAAGGATTTAACAATCCGAGCAGTATGAGGGCGGGCATTGTCCTGTTGAAATACAGCGCCTGGCAAGCTTTGAAGGAAGGGAACAGCTTCGGGCTGTAGAACTTCACGGATATACCGGTTGCTGTTCAGATTGCCCACAATTCGTAGCAATTGAGATCGTCTATGATATGCTATGGCGCCCCAGACCATAACTCCGGGTGTTCGTCCACTGTGGCGTTCGATAATGCACTCCGGAAGGTGGCGTTCACCGGCATAGCGTCTGACACGAATGCGGCCATCATGGTACCACAAATTAAAGCGGGATTCGTCAGAAAACACGACATGCTGCCAATCAGCACGCCAGTCTCTATGCTGATTGGCCCATTGTAGCCGCAGGCGGCGATGGTCGTGCGTTAGGGGGATCCTGTATAAAGGAGTCCGTGCGCGCAGTCCACACTGCAGCAGACGTCTACGAATTGATGAAGCACACAATGAAACACCTGTAGCTATTGACCACAGTGCTGCCAATTGTCTAGAGGAAGCTGTACGGTCCGTCCGCGCCATGCGGACCAGGTGTCTATCATCGCGAGCTGACGTCACATTTCGGGGTCCACTCCCGGATTTCCGAGTTGTCCGACACTCGTCCGTCCACTGCTTCCAAACGCGCATCACTGTGCTGCTGTTACGCTGCACACGAGAGGCTACTGCACGATACGACAATCCAGCTTCACGAAGGCCGATGATTCTCCCTCGTTCAAACTCTGTAAGTTGTTCAAATCTCGCTCTCTTTCGTCGACGAGGCATAAGTACAGATTGAGTTAACGTTTACCACTAGCAGATAACCACCGATAACCATACACGCCTCGCTACAGCCGTCTATTTATTCGGATCCATCAGCCGTTCAGAGGGCGCTGCTCAGCATACGCATGCGCTACGGATTTGCAATTCTAATCATTTGCATATCATGCGCTACTTTGCATTTCCTGAAAATTTCAACTCACTCGCGTAAGTCCTTCATGGTGTTGCAATTTTCACAAACGTGAGTGTAATTTTTGTGCATTCTGAGTTATAAAATGAATGAGATGTAACGATGTTAAGTGAACCTAGCATCAGAATGTCACTATGGTAATATATAGTGAATTTTAAAGAGTGCATTTATTCTATTGTGGTTTATGCGCTATCAATTAAGTAGATTTAATTCAATAAGTTTAAATGAAATGCAAGGAAAAAAATGGGCATAATTTAATAATCTGTACAAGGAAGTCATGCGGCTCACACGTCAGATTTTTCTTATACATTGGTAAATTGTGCATTTTTTGCCTTAAAAATGATTGAATTGCGTTATTCTTAATCTTCCGTTTAAGGTTTTTAATACCTTTAGTTAATCTGCATGTAATAGGTGAAGAATTACCAACAATTTAAAAGTTGTTATAGTGAGGCCCCATTTTCTACCATAGCAGCCATATTTGTTTACATATGAAACGTAGCAGAATAGTGAATTAAGTCAGTTTCTGCACCTTCAGTGTCTTTTTGCGGAATGAGACCAAAAGTAAACTTTCAGTTTTGGGCACCGAAAAATCTGGCGTTTTGCCCGCTGGCGGAATTGCTTGTTTTGTTTTGCTTATGAACTCTAATTTTAATTGTAAAAATTGTTCTTTTTTTAACTGAATTTGGTGTTTTATATTTTTCAGTTTTTAATAAAGATATTTTGAGATTTTATGTATTCTTGCCTTGTCACGAAGTGAGAACTGTGTTAATTGAATGAGAATATATCGCTAATGAAATTCAAGGAAATAAGTTTAAATGAAATGCAGCAAAAAAGGCGTATAATTTAATGTTCCCTACAAGGAAGTTATGTAGCGTACACATCAGATTTTTTAAGATAGAATAAGTTAACATAATAGCAGGAAAAAAAACTTCTTTCATAAAATATTGTAGCGTTTACATCACGGTCTGCATTATAGGAGACAGCAATTACAATTTGTAAGGTTAAAAGCCGAGTAATTTTTTTATACATATTCCATCATTATTTTCGAAACTTTAGGAAAGTTATGCATAGGAGTTATGAATGGTTGATTTACGATGAGATTGAAGACCATGAATGTTTTTCAGTTTTGAAATAGCTCTTCTTTTTTGAAATTATTCTTTGTATGTTTCAATCGTGGAATGATATATTTCGATGATAAAGAAGTAAACACGTAAACATCTTCTAAAACAACTTTTTTAAACGACGCAATATTTCATGGTCCTGAGAGATTTTAGGTTTTACTTAGCTGATCGTGAGCTTAAGCTTGAAAGATGCCAATTAGCATGAACGTAAAAACGTTATTGCTGTAGATCTGTGAGTATTTATACCTTCGTTTTTCTTCCAGCCGAAACTGGACTTCAAAATTCGTCGGGTAAATGCGAAGGATTTTATATGTGATAAGATGATTATATTTTATAGCCTTTGTTCACGTTTCTTTCTTGCAAACTATATTTAGTTGGAAATCCTTCGTACAGTAATAATTCATGAGAATGCCATCATAACAACAAAGTGTCAAGATCACAAAAAAATACAGTGAAAGGTTATTTCTTTTCCCGCTGAATGTCATTTGGGTTATTAATCAGGACCTATTTCGAAGTGGTAAAAGAGACAAACTAAAAAGAATGCTACGGTTGGTTGCGTGATCAGTGACAAAAAGAGAGAAGATGAAAGAGACAACATTGGCGATCATCAAAACGGCTTGCAATCCTGTATCTCTAAGAATGTAAGACATTTCGGACGTCTGCATTGAAAGCTTCCAAATGAATCTTGTGCTTCTGTTCACGCTCCCCTGAACAGAAAATAGCCTTTCCCCCGGAATTAATGATCACTGCGTCCATCTTCGTTTTTCTCTTTTTTCCTTTACTTACTGAGGTTATATAGTAGACTAACTTATCGAACAAGATTTATCTCAAAGCCATTTAATATGCTTACGAAAATTTACGAAATAACAAGTTGTAGACAGTACGAGTTCTGTACTGAATAAATAGAGAATTATTTATATAGGATTAAAAAATCCCCTTATGCATCTTTTTTTTTATCTCCGAATGAATAATCCAGATACACTTTACAGTTTAGTTTTCTTGTTTGAATTTGAAACTGTAGTATTCCTTAGTGGTAAGATATTCAACCTAATTATGTAAAGAAGCGAGGCTGCGGAAAATCATAAATTATCATCTAATTACTAAAAATCGGTATCAGAATTATATTAACTTACAATGATTGCAATTACACATCATCGAATGTAAGTTCATTGCTTGACAATGGCATGGCGAAATTCTATAGTATTTGATGATATTTATGCTATTTGTGATAAATATCACACTTGCTCAAAATTTGACATATGTTATTAGATCGTAATGGACGTGTTTAGTTTATGGCCTTCGCGCTCAGGCTTGAGAAAGCTAAATCATATTTCAGGGTAAAGCCTTCGGAAATTTGCACCTTAAATAACTGGTGCTCAGGTATTCCAAATCGAGTGTTTTATTGTGTAATAAAGAGCATCCGTTTCAATATGGGATATGCAAATAAATCATCTTATGTTAACGGTTACTTGTCCTGTCAGTAATGTGAGATGATAGTACTTTATGGCATGTATGAAAGTAATGCAACAGATACTTGAAGGTATATACAAAGTGCTTCTTGTCCGGTGCTGACTCAAATGTAAAAACCATTTTAAACATTGTTAAAAAAAGACATGAACAACATATCACCATGCCTTAGAAAAGTAGGCTTAGATGCTCAGATGTTCAAGCGACTCTGTAAGCTGTTTGTTAGAGATATGCTTTTACCCATAGAACCATTTACCATTTGAAATATAATCATAGAAGCCATACGTGTGTTACGTAGATTATCAATTCAAAGCCTGTAGCCAATTTCAGTAAGTATAATATTCATCATACACGACGTAAACCTAATTGAAAAATGCCCTATACAATTATGTTTATGTCAAAACAATGCATTTCATAATTGATTTATATTCAATAATATGTAATTGGTAATTATTACAAATTAAATTAAACCTTTTTTTGGATGTCGATTCATAGAAATTAGATGACACTGTACAACGTGTTTTCTGGCATTTGTCTTTTATCTCATTTCATATCAAAGTTAAGATTAATAACTTCCCTAATTCCCGATAGAGGGTGTTGAAATTAGTTTTATAAAGCTGAGCTTATCCATTTTACTAGATAGATTTAACTTGGAGAAATTGAAACTTTGCAAGTGGAATGCATTCTGATGAACTAGGGAGTGCGGGGAGGTTTTCGGTGGATTTGGCATACTTTCTGCCTATTTTAAAAAAGTTAAAAATTTAAACTGAAGGTCTTTTTTTTTCAATCGAGCTTTATTTATCCCATAGAAGCTATTTTGATGAAAACGTAAGATTTGCCAGTTACCTTAATTTTCCTGAATATGTAAGTAGTATCTTAACTTCGCAATACTTAAATTATGAAATATTTGTCTAACCTTCTTAGACAAGGTAATTATCACCTTTTTATTACTATAGAATCCAAAAGCGCAGAACGCGACAATAATGAAAGCAACTAAAATTTATTTCTACTGTAGACTCGTATTTCACAAACCAATATGTTAATAAAACTTAATAACCGCTTTTTTCTGGCTTAGAGCATTACAATTCTTTAAGTATTTACAAACTAAATAGTACGTTAAAGACTTACAATGTAACTTTAAATCTAGCGTGGCTATTAATATAAACTTACAAAGTCATAGCCAGTCTAAATAAGCACATATTGTCAAGTCGGTGGTAAAACACGAAAGTAAACAGCGCTATGGCTGAATTTGCAAAACTCTAACTGCTATTCTCATTTGCTGTTTACATTTACTTAATTAGCATTTATAGTGGATCTGATGAAAATGATAGAAGTGTAAGAAAGATTCAATTTAATACCGGTTTAGTTTAAACAAATCTCATATACGTGAGAACAGCTGTCCATCTCTGGTGCATATCGTGGCATACTGTGTACCATTTTGTTAATTAACACGCTATCCTTGTAGAAAGCGAAATAGAAACCTTGTACATTCAGTAAAATAATTTCGAAATGACCATAATCTTGCAAATTCTGCTTTTTCAAAATCAAAGTGAAATACTTCGTTACGAAAAAATATAAATAAAATATGCGGTCCCAGTAAATTTGTTAGAAGTTTCATAAGTCTAAATACTACTTTACAATCGGTAACAGAACACGAAAGTAACAACATTAGTTTACCTACAGATGACCTGCTTGTTTTCTCTATATGTGGTATCATGCAATATAGAAGCATGGTTATTTATAATTTATTTACGCAAGCAATAACATATGACTTACTTAAGAGCATGCAAATGCCAGTGTACCCACTTGCGTTTTTAATGAATATTTAATAGAATCCTATTTATAATCCTTTTTTTCCTGTTCATTTTAGTGCCAGTAAAAAGACTAGAAAAACAAACGAACAAGAAAGTAAAGCTAATACAGCTTAATTGGAAAAAAACATTGGCTTTTAAGAACTGCTGAAGTAAAAGATCATAATTTAAGTAGCACATACGGTCTGATTACATTACATTACGATACATTAATTCCCAATCATTATTTCTGCGTTTAAAGTTATGACTGATCAAATAATGGCGCTTATTTTAAGTGTATATTTATGCTCCGTATAACATTAATAAAGGAATAATTCTAGCAAGGGATATTTATTTTGCTGTTCACAGAGCTTTGCAACTATCACTATATTTATTTAAACTGACATCTCTGTAATCGTACTCCATTAATTAAAGCACATACGAATCACAAAATGTTTAGCTTTGGTTGTGGTGATTCGTGAAAACTTTAAAGTCTTTTCCTTTAGTTTCATGCTTGTTGAGGAGCTTCGGTATCATGAAACAAAAAACAATCTTTATTTCAATAATTCATCTAATGAATGGATTTATGGATATTCAGACATATAGACCGTAACAAGAAAACGATAATTTTTAATTGCTGAAAATATTTTTGGAAATTTGCAACGAGCCCTTTCTGAGCTTGAGGACGTGTCAAAAGTTTCCCAACTAGCTCTGTCGATAAAGTATATTATTTCAATTAAGTTTACACTTCATCTTCATATAAACAGTTACGTGCACCATGATGCATCTATCTCAGCGTTCTTGCTATACTGGAATGCGGCTTCTAGATCATTTTGTGAAGTATTGGAGTCCGTAACGTTCGGAGATTCGTGCTCGATCTGAAAATGACTGCGTCTGCTCAGGGCTCAACATTCAGGAGAACTTGGTAGTGACATACAGCATGCTCAGTTCAGACTTCAAGATTGTGTGCGCTTACCCATAAGATTTGAGGATAACGTTTGAAATATGAATGACTTTCCCCTGGCTATTCTCGTGCACAAGAACTTCTGCACTACCCGTCATGCATGGATTATCGAGGCATATAATTATAGAATTCGTTTAGCATTTCCAGAGGTGATGCTTATGGACGCTCTCTCAGATCACTTATCGTTTTCAAAGGACATTCTTCCATCCTTCAAGAAACTGCACCCGCCGAAACATTTCTTCATCGCCCTAAGCTAACCGAATCATATTTCATTGTTTCTGTGGTCGACGTTTTCATGGTTGTCCTTTGTTCCACCTTTCTATCCCTGAAGAACGCACATGAAAACAAAAAACTCACTGTAACAACTCAACTACGACTGCGATATTTATTCTTACATGGTATTATCAAGAATGAAAGCCATCAGAGCTGCGAGCTCAATCCTATGCTGTAACTGGCTGACGCTTCCTAAAGCTAATCCAATAATATTTTGATAGAGCCGTGGATTCACCCACTTCCTGTTCTAAGTGCTTTAGTGTCACATCTCGTGATATAATCGATCGCAGAAACTCTAATCCATTTTGAGCTGCTTTGCAAGAATAAATATTTTCCATTATGTATTTAAAAACATTTAAAATATTTTCAAATTGTGACATTTAGAAATACAATTAAATTTTCATTCGATGGAGGCATTGTAAACAAATGGTCCAAAATGACTTTTGTCACCCGTCAAAGCGATCGCCGTAGGCAGATAAATTCATTAGTGATGTATATTTATATTTAAGGAAGTACTAATCACATCTGAAGTTGCCTTCAGAAGATTAATTGTATTGTGCTTCTCAGGAAGTTATAAAAGGTAGCATTCGTGGACCGCTTAGTTTCGCTAGAGCTGGATCAAAAATAACAAATTGGGCACAAAATGCTTTACATTTAAGGATGGCTATAAAAATAAGTTAACGCAGTATAAAGCTCAAGAAATGAAATATTATTTAGTTTTGGATTAATAAATCCTTCAATTAACTGTACAGTTTTAATACAGCTATTCTTGTATGAAAGCTGACACATTGAATGACTGACGGCACGTAATTTAATCTTCAATAAGCTTTTATCTTGCAAAGTAGGAATTAAGGGATTTGCGTTAGAATGTGGCCATTGGTGTGCAGCTACGTTCATAATTTTTAAATAATGGGGCATTTTAGTGATTTGATAATGGAGACGCATTTTTGGAAGTATGTCATTTATTTGTAATCTCAGCAGGCTCATCTCTCTCATTTTTAAAGTTTTAAAAATAAGCTTTTATTACTAAGTACATGGAATGTAATATAATTGAATTTTTAATCTGTGAATATTAGAATAACTTAATTAAATTTTTAGTGCGCGGTTTTATTTCTTACAAGATGCTATATTGAAGAAAACAACAATTAGGAAATCTTAGTTTCGACAGAAATTTATCATGGATATAAATTTTACAAAATTCTCCTTTATTAATAAACACATTATTCATACATTAAATATAATCGCGCTGTTATATTTTCCTCATTTATTAATTGCTTATCTTTGCTGAATGAGTAGCTTCCAGTTATAATTTTTATCCATTAATAAAATTGCAGATTTAGTATTTTTTTGTTTCGAAGTCAGGAAAATGAAGAAATTCCCAATGGCCTTGCCGAGATTCGAACTCTGTCTTCCCGAATACGCGTCGAGCATGCTTTCAGTTACACCATAAAGGTATGCAGAAAGGAGGATGAAAACATTTTGTATACTCCCCCCTTTCAAAGAGCGATTGGAGATAATGAGACTCGTCGCCGAATCCTGGTGGTTATGAATTATCGCGCCCCACCTTTTAGTTTGGGTTTACTGTAGAGTCATTTAGAACTGTTTCGATGTCAGAAATTGTAGAAATCTGAATGCAATCGCCAGGATTCGAATTCCGGACCTCCCGAATACGCGTTGGACGTGTTTCCAGTTACATCACGAAGGCATGCGGAAAAAAGGAAGAACCTACCTTATGAAGTTCATAGCTCTGCCCTGTGCGTCTTCAATGATCCTGTGTGGCATATGAATCATAGATAATCTGTAACATCGTGTACCAGCGTATTACAGATTTAGTTAGGTAATCATTGCTTAATATTTTAGTTAACCTTTGATTTACTAACCATTAAATTAAAATTTCGAGTTTTCCACTATTACTTTACAATATCATTAGCACCAGAGACAGTAAGTTGACGTTATTAGAAACTATTACTCATTATCTATCAGAAATTACACAAAGGCGAAGGAAACCAAGCGAAAATATTTGTGAAATTTGATCTTACAAACGGAACTGTAATTTATAATTTTAATGGAATTGTATTTATAAATTTCAGGACCTGTTTGAATGACGAAAACTCCAATTACAAAGTCAGTAACAGATGTTCAGTTCAAAATTTAATCAGATGATAAGCTAATTAAATTATAGCAGTCATCAAAGTCAGTGTTGTGACTAGTGAATTAAGGTAACTTAAATCTGTACGGAACTATTAGCTCCGATCTTTCGCTACAAATGGAAGGATATAAACAGTTCAGCAATCTTCACTACTACGTGTTTTACAGCTACATCTCTAAGGCTAAATATATTTACTTCTAGAAAAGTGTGAACTAGGAAGGTTAGGAATAGGATAATATACCTCTTAAAAGACAATAAATAATTCATGAAACTCAAAATACGAGTTGTCTTTTCAAAAACGCACGCGAGGTTTTGCTTTCTAATTAGTGTTACCACGGGTTTGCTCAACCGACGGTAGCACATGATCGCTTAATTTCTTTTTAAAAGGATGAAATTAGTAAATACCATGGAATGTTTTTGCATGCTTTGAAGAAAGACACTTACCATATTCCCTGGAAATCGGTGAGGCATTTTCTGAAAGAGCGAAAATTCTAGTATAAATTTTAATACAAGTGTCAAAGAGACTCAGATCCAAAGATTGCTGATTTTTGTTTTCGAACTGATAACTGCCAAGTAAAGCCTGCGTAACGAACATCTCGCTGATAAAAGATGAAATTTATTATTCAGAAAACATTAAATGCTTTTCTTCCATCAATCGTGGTTCTGTGACTTGACAAAGAAAAATGTAGACAAAGCGCAATGTACAAAAAACTCTCTTTTCTAAAGTATTTGACAAAATTACATATGTTCTGAGATGCTTGAAATTAAAAATATATCATACTGAGAAGAAAAAGGTACTTTTTGGCTGCTCAGTTAAAAAAAAGGTGGGGGGGGGACAAAAGCATGCAATTTTATGCTCCGATTCCAGCTAAGGTATGCGAAGCATGAAAATGAGATATTGCATGAATCGCGGGTTTTTACTCCAATGTCAAAAAAACATGAACACGAGAAAGACGATATATTATGAACTGTTAGATGATCTACGTAACATAATTCTTTTCATCGGAGAGTAAATTCCACAATTTATGAAAATAAACTTAGCAGATTTAAAGAAATTAATTTAATAGGAATTTATTGGAGCCTATAATAAAATGCGCATAAAAACTTAATGGGGATTTAAAAAAAATTTAATGGGGATAGAAATTTAATGGGAAAATAAATGAGATAAAAATTTAATGGGTATAGAAATTTAATGGGTTTATTTTTATGCGCATTTATCATGAAATGAAGAAATATTTAAAATAGTGCAATAAATAAGATGTTAATCGGTGATACGGCTAATTATAAGTTCTTTTCAGAACTTAGCAAGAACTTAAGAAATAACTATCTTTCTAATTGTAACTAACTTTAAAAAAAGGTATAATTAAGCAACTTACAAAAATGGGCGAAAATCTGTACGATTTTGTGAGCAGAAATTGAAATTTACAAATCTCTATTTAATACGACTTTTATAAATTCACACCAGCTAAAGCCTAAGAATTAAATCTTAAAAAGAGCACAAATAATTTCTTTAAAATGATGAAAATGTAACAAATGGATTGTAGTTTTAACAGGTATAACAGGTTCAAAACTGTTATAAGTTAACAGACACAACGTGTTTGTTCTTAAATATATTTGTGAGAGATTTAGTATATAGCAGTGTTTTTAACTATGCATGGCAATAGACTGCCATGTTTGCTTCCAAAGACTCACATTTTATGACATTTATTTTCGGTTACCGTCTATGGATTTCCTAATCTTGTTTTAGCTATGAAATGGAATTTAAAAGCACCGTGACTATCTTAACATCCAAACATGAAACCATACATCCAACAGCTCTGCAAGAATCGGCAGGCTCATTTATCTGATTAATGTGATTTTCATTGCTTAATTTTTTATTAATCACTGATCACTGATGACCTACAATTTGATGGTTTCTTGGGTCAACTCCATAAGAAATTTAATTGGATATTTAATTTAAAATTAAATCCAAACAGCGATGTTAATCACTTGTAATCTTTAAATAGCTATTTAATTTAATAATAAATTTTAATAAATATTTAATTTAAACTGAATTACACGTGTGTCCATCAAGGCTAGTCTTCGTTAGAGACATACAAATTTAACGGTCAGTGGAAATGAATCCAGAAGTCCCCAGTTCAGGAAGAAGAATGAATTTAGAAAATTTTTTTTACTGAAATTAAAATTAAAAGTATCAGTGCCCATTAAGTCAGCTATTTATCATTCGTCTACCTGTTGAGAGTTACTTTAGAGGCCTTGAAGATTGCTCATCACCGGTGACTTACAGGTTGAAAGTCACTGCCCTACAGCAGTAATAAGTGGCATGACAGTGTAATGCCATTCAATAAATTTAGATTTTAAATTCAAGTAAAAATTAAGCTCACCAGTACCTACTAAGCTTGTTGGTCACCTTTGACTACAAACAGAAAGGTCACTGATAGTCAATGCATAGGTCACCGAAGCGGGACAGTGGAGTAAAATTAAAAAGCTTTGAAGATAAAATTAAGTCGAAGGATTCCACTGTCTACCGAAGCAGATGATCACCTTAACCACGTATTTGCTTGTTTTCTACGACCAATAAATACATTTCTATGCAATAAATTCAGATAAATTACTAAAACTGGGTATAATCGAAGGACACTATTAACAGTCAAAGCTATAGACACCAGCAATTGTCAAGGGCTTTGATCTTTGATGATCTATGGGTTTTCCGTTATCAACATGGGGCATTGTTATGTTGTCATAGTGACATTTACCAAGGAAGCAGCAAAGAAGTCATTGGCAGAGTATCATAGCGCATCACTTAGTAATTTAGGTAACCGAGTGGTATACTTTACCATACTTGAATAACCTAACCTAACCTAACGTAATACGAGGAGATCTCCGAAGGGTTTGAACAGCCTTCACTAAAGATATTTTTAACGTTAAAACCGTGAATGCTCATGCGCAAAGGTGTAATTTTTGCTAAAAATAGACTGATTTATTTAAGAAAGTATGAAGACGAAATTATGGTTATTTGATTATACCTGGCTCCGAATGACTAAGCAAAAGTAATGTCTTAATTAAACTATCCACCGTACATGTCAGGTACTGCTCGATTAGAAATTTTTGGATTTTATTATATTTCGGGACACGAGAACGTCTGAAAAGTCAAAAACGAAGGATGCATTTGGATAAAACCTAGATAAAATATGTAGTAAGTGAACTGGAATTCCGTTCAGACGATGACATGACATCTTAGGGGGGAAAAAAATCTAAAAGTTTTCAGAGTTTATATTAACCTCAAAGGGGCTTTCTTAACGTTTTGTAAGTTACCTTTATTTATTATGTTCTTCGCATTTAAACCGTAAATTTCAGTTCAAGAGCAATATCGCAAAATAATTTTAAAATGATCATGTTCTTATAATTTCCGATACACAGTCTTACGCGCTGAAGATAAAAGTGTTTTTTTTCGTACAGTGTTGCCATTGCTCGCTTTGAAATCATTGAGTTTGTTAATCAAAAATCCGTTAAAGTTTTACAAAATATGAAAAAGATAGTAAAACAAATTCGAAATTTCAAATTTGGGCTTTCAGATGCCTATATTCGAGTCGGGAATTACGTTGTTCAAAATTTGATAGTTCTAGATACCGCTGTTTTATCAAAATGCCAGAAACTTACGCACAATTATGTTAATTTCTTTAAATGTGATACAGGGCGATAATATTTTGTGGCAACAATTTGAAAAGAGATTCAACGCATTTAAGTTTTCAACGCAAAATGCCAAAACGAAACTACATAGTCTTTCTGGACAAAATTGGCACTTTCGGCTAAAAAAAAATTTGAAAGATTTTAGATTTTACATTACGCCCAAAGGGTCGTTTTTTAACGTTTCATAAGTGCTACCTTTATCTATTAAATATCATGTTCTTCACATTTAAACCCTAAAATTGAATTTAATAGCAATATCACAAAATAATTGAAAGAGCATATCTCTAGAATTTCCGATACACAGTCTCGCACGCTGAAGATAAAAATGTCTTTTCTTCCAGTACAGTGTTGCTATTGCCCACTTTGAAATCTTTGAGTTTCTTAATCAAAAACTCATAGATGCTTTACAAAATATGAAATAGGTAATAAAACAAGTTCCATATTCCAAATTTGTGCTTCCAGATGCCCATGTTCGGGTGGAAATGCACGTTATTCAAAATTTTATGGCTCTAGGTACCGCTGTTTTATAACAGTGCCAGAAACGTAGATACATTTATGATTAAAAATATATTCTACTCTGAAAGTAGTCTTCATTATTTAATTTCTTTAAATATAATACAGGGCTCTAATATTTGGTGGCAACAATTTAAAAAGTGATTCGCAGTTTATAGTGAATCAATGCAAAATGGCAAAACGAAATTAATAGCCCTTCTGGGCAAATTGCCCCTTTGGGCTAAAAACTTTTAGAAGATCGAAGATAAGGAACAAATACATTAAATTAGCAGAATGAAAGTAGATTCAAGAAACCGTACATCCGTTTTTAAGTAAGTTCAGATTGTCAAAATTTATTCATTTTATTTCATATATTACGGTCTTTTTTATTGATATTACGGTTATTATATAAATTACGGTTTTTATTATTATTATTTTTAGAGATATTAAATTTTCAAACAATCTTTTATAAGCATTGCATCGTAAATTGCTGCAAAAGCTCTAGTAAAAACCAGAAACTTCTGATAACGTAAAAATATTTTTATTAAGGATTCAGAAATATATTCTGTGATAGAGAAAATGATAGATGTGATTGATTCCGTGATAGAGAGAACTGGCATTTTCAAATTCATCTAAAATGAACATTCTTTGAATGAAGTTTTTAACATCATTTGTTATGTTGATCAAATCATTTTGGTTGAAAAATATCTGTTATTCAATTTTTTCCGTAAGTTTTGGGATTATCTTCTTCAAAGAAAATGGAGAAAAAAGTAAAATCAAATTTCCCTTTAAATAAATATAAATATTTAAACCAATTCAAAACGACAATAACAATAATAAACAGTAATTTTCCCTGATTTATATAGCTTTCATCGAAACCTTCCATAATCGAAGGGACGCAAACAGAAAAGCAATGGCTAATTTATACGAGAAAATGTTCGAGAGCCCTTCGGAAATTGGAATTATAGCAAGCACACTGAAAAGTTTAGGAGTGGTGGTGGTGACGATGGACGTCAAACTAGGTTATCGAAGTGTCAGTAGGGGGGTAAATACAGATAATTAGGCTACATAACTATATCTGTATTTCCTTATCTACTTTTGGGTATATATATATATATATATATATATATATTGCCTGTTTCCTTTTTCTGCTCTAAAAATCGCAACTAATTATAATAAATGGCTCTAAACTTCGTCATTTCAAAAGTATTACTCTTATAGGATTTTCAGATAACATTAGTGACGTATATACTTATATAGCGCTTCAAATAATATTAATGTTAGACACTTAAAATTAATCAATTAAAAGCTAAATTGACGCCATCTGAACCGAACTTTCATTCTGGACACCTCGCATTTTCTCTTTGCTATCATGCCAAACTGCTTCCTCTCCGATGCTGCAGTGGTCAAAATTAATTGCTGCGAAGATGTAAAAGAGGTACAAATGTGGTCCAAAACCAGATCAATCCATCACACATGTGATCGACACAGACTGCGCCCTTTGCACTGTGTAATTAAAGTTACGAATTTGCTTCTCAAGAATAAAAGATATGGCTCAAGCGGCCATGGTTGCAACCCTCTCAGTTTTCCGATCTTAATTATCAGATATATCAAAAAGGGGACGAAGGTATCTATTAATATCTCATCTTTGTTTGTTTTCGTCAGTTATTTTAATTTCCTTGCCTGTTAGTCCCATTCTTCAAAATCAAGGTTGCATTTGTAACACATCAATATATTTAATTATTTAGACTAACGATTACTTGCGATTCTCAAGTATAATTTATCTCGAAACTCAGCAGTTTGGTTCATGTCCGAGCATAGTTTTCAAGCCTCCTTCGCTTTCTTTATCTAAACATCGGCCCCATATTTTCCTAAGATTAACCTGTACGCAATTTCATAAATTATTATTTATTTTGTACTCACGTACTTGTATATCTCCTTTGGCGCAGTTAGCAGTTTTTTACAGAAGAAAAAAAAGGATGATTCATTAAATGCCAAAAAATTATTCATTACATGCATACATATTTTAGATTCTAATTCAGAATTTATCCTGAATATCAATCAATAAACTTATCTAGAAGATGCGTTTTGATACTTTTGTTCTGAAATATATTTTCTTTCGATCGCTTAAAGAATAAATTCAAAGCAATTGTTTGCTTTAGCAATTTTGCCGCAAAATTCTACTATCCTGCAGAAATTTTACCGCAGTTTCTTCAGTAATAGACAAACACTACTTATTTTAAAATTGAATTTAAGCATCTTTTAAAATTTAAGTTAAGGCAAAAATGCCATGATTTCCGTAGTAAATCCATTGAAACTTGGAATGCAACAAAAAGAACGCATGCGAAAATGACGACTTTATTCGCTACATTTGTAGAAATGTCATGCGTGTGCTTGCTTGAAGAACTGTTTTGCGCGTGGTGGCCAGAGTTTAGTGCATTCTGAAAATTTAACAATTTGAATTAAAATGGTTGAGCTAATAAGAGAACCATTTATTTACTGTCAAATTAATTATTTTTGTTATTTTGTATATATATATATATATTAAATTAAATTTAATTTAATTACATGATTATGTCCTAGTAAATTACAAGAAAATATTAATTTTTAATTGAAAAACAATTGAAATGGGAGATTTTGAGCATCGCGAAACTGTCAAAGGTAGTATGCATTGTGGAAAGGAAAAACTGTAATACGTATTAGAATTTTTTGTATATAAAAGTATTAAAAACGTTAAAAATATTTTAAAAGCAAAACTGTTGCCTATTCTATATAAAGATCCCGACTTTTCAAGGGGAATTAGTCTTTCTCCATAAAATCACTAAAGATTCAATCTGACTGACTGCGTTTTGTCTCTCTCGTATTTTTGAACAGTGCTCCTATGCCAAAATGTAAGCAATGCAAGCAAGTATAATTTTTGAATTTCAGTAAATGCGAAAGGAACTCCCAGACGCAGTGTAAAACAAAATATGTAGAGACAATAAATGTAGTATACGGAACAACATGCGAAACTTAAAATAAGAATACATAGTTACAAAGTAGAAGTTACTTAATAGATACAATCAGAATGCAATTAAAAACATTTTAAATGGTCTTGTCAACACTTGGATTTTTACATCGGCAAAAACTAATATTAATTAAAATTTTATCTCTGCCTGCCTGCCTCTCTATCTACCTATCTATATCTATCTGTCTATCTATCTTTTTATCTATCTATCTATCTATCTATCTTTTTATCTATCTATCTATCTAAAGATATAAAATATGTAACTTATAGCTTAAATTAGCAATAGCCCCTCTCATTTCTGTTCTAAAGATAGAAATATTTTATAATAATTTTTCTACCCTTCATCTTTCAAATTAATTCGTTTCATGCTTGCTTATGTAATCCTGCATTGCCACAGCTGTTATCTAGTCACAGATCTAAATACCTTTAGACTCTCTCACGCTTTTGCACCCAAAATGATATGTGATTGAGAATATGTACCTCAAGAATGTCCTGCAGAAGTTGCGTATTGTCTAGCCATGTCTGTAAGTTTTTTCTTCCCTGTTATGTAACTTAATGTATTTATGCAGCTATTTGCTAATCATAAATCGAGATATTTAGAGATATCAATTAAGATTTCAAATCAAGATATATATGTGTGTGTATGTGCTTTATTTACCTTTTTAAGGAAGGCATAAGTAAAATAAATGCAGATTTTCAGAGCGTACGTGAAACATGAAAAAACATGAAACTATTAGCATAGATTTAATATTTGCCACTTCTTCAAGGGCAATGAAAAGCTACCGTAAACCTGCGTGCATGTCTAAAATTAAAAGTTTTCTGAAACCACTGCGTAAAAAGAAAATGCTGAGTGATATTTTTGATTTAGTTTGTTTCCGTCCAAAAGATATGCTTATGTTTCTTCTAACTGCCGAGCAGTAAACAATAATCGGAAATAATGGTCGAACCTTTTTTATTGATCATTTAGTCATTTCGTCATCGAAAACGCTGCCCAGGCCGCGCACCACATGGGGTGGCCTTTTTTTGTTGGCTGACAGTGCACTAATTCAGATTTGTCGTAAAAGCGAGCAGAGGAAAAAGGAAGTTCCTAAAGTAGGAGACACATGTAATCCTTTCTGTGAATATGTTACTCATCGCCATGGTGACAAATTGTTATTGAAACAGCCGATAATGTTATGCCAGGGCAAAGTTATTTTTTCAATATTTCCCATCTTGAAATTCTTTTTAGAACTGACATCGTCTTTGTAGTAAGTCTGATTCGAATGAAGACATAAGCAGTCTGTACTTGGTATGAAAGCTGCCTTATTTGCTAATAAATTGTGAATTTCCAGAAGAAATCCATACTGATTAAATAGACTGTAATTTGTATGTGAAAATAGAAGATCTGCAATATTTTTATGAAAGAAATTCGCACTGTTGATAAAATATTTTTGAGACAGTGCTTTTAAAGCACTATTTTTTACTTTATATTATTTATCTAATTTAAAAGTGCATTTTACTTTTTTTTAAATTTGGTAATTTGAAGCTCGAGATTTTCTTCTTTTTTAATACATTATGATAATAGATGCCGCAAAAGTTAATTAAACGAATTAAATAAAAATATCTTTAATAATCCTTCATGTGCAAGTTTTTAGTTTAATAAACTTAATATTTTATTATTTTGCCTTTTCTACGCATCTCCTTTTCTCAACATCCGCCAGAATGAAAATTAAATATAAGAGTTAGTTTCAAATGTTTAACAGAGAGTGTTGAACAGCTTTGACTGGCTATTACTCAACTCTGAATTTTTCTGTTTGTCAGGAAAATTTGCTTGCTGTGATACTTTTCTAACGATTCTTCACCAGTAAGTGATTACTCAGGAGGAGACAAGCTTTAAATTAGATTTTCTTGATACTGCGAATTGTCTTCTTTGAATTAGTGCTCAGAAACTGTTATTCTGTCTCAATGGCTACCCAAAGTTTTGTTTTTGTTAATTTCACTTTAATAAATGTTTTCATTTTGGATTTTACTTTGATTGCGATACTTCTAATTAAGAAATCAGAAGGAACAAGAAGTCTTTTGAGATTGCTTTGCTGAATTGATACTTTACATTTAATAGCATAATCATACATATGTGTGCATGGAAATCCTTCATGTGACATTTCTGTTCAAACAGAAAGGAAGAGTAAATTGTAGAAACTTTTATTTAGAAACAGAAAAAAGCGGTTATATATGTTATTTAATAATAACCATAACACACAGACATGAAAAAAACCCACTTTTATGATCCCAGCATTAAATTATTTTCGAAGCTATAAAAACATATTTAATTATTTCCCCAAAACGAAATGAAATGATAAAGTGGGATGATAAAGGAGAATTAAATGTTTACTTGATTCATTTAGTGATTAATAATCATGAGATTTGAATAAATGAATGCTTTTGAAGACCATAAATACTATATACTGTATATTAAAGAAGCTGCTAATGAATGTTTAGCATCTTCTTAAGTGATCGTAATTTGCCGATTAAATAGTTTTATGGAGTCCTTTTAAGAAAGACTCACGCATATTATGATTAGCAAGTACATGAACTAAATGAGTTTGTACTTATAATTAACACCTCTCCATTTGTATGTACGGCGTCGGCTATTAGAATAATTGAAAAGCCGTGTAAAAAAGTATGTGGTTTCAAATACGTACTGAATGAGCAACGACAAAGACTGCAGAGCTGCGTTAACGTTTTCTGTTTACTAAGACTGCAGAACTGCGTTAATGTTTGCATAGCGTTAGCGTTTTTTGTTTCATCCAGGAAAAATACAGAACTAAAGGAGACATATGATGACAGTATAAGAGGGTTAGGTTTATAATAGTAGTAAGATGAGGCAGTTCGAGCAGGCTGTAAAGCAGCGGAGAATCACAATAGACCTGGTCTTTTTCATTAACAGTCTTTCAGGCACAATGACTCGAACTACACATTGATAATTCGTAGCCAACGTCAATACACACTGAAAACTTCTTTGAAAAATACCCAACGATTTGCTTTTTCGGAAGTAATGTGAAACATGGAATAGAATGTGTAAAGTTGAAGTTTTTGTATAAAGTTGAATATTTGGAAGCAATGTGATAAAATGAAATATGAGTTGCTCACTTATGTTAGAGCACAAACAAGCTCGTGCCGATGTGGACTAAATTCAAAGATGTTGCCACAGAAGAAGAAAGAGAATCTGTGGTTACAGCTGATGAAGTGTTTTGTATTTTACTTTTGTGATCCAGATGGCAGAATCAAAAACCACTAATCGCAATTTCTAAGAAGAGGGAGAACTGGAAAACTGCTGAGAAAGTTACGGCCTTCCCTTTCTTTGATTGTCAAAGAAACGTGTACCGGATTTTCATATCACTTAATATTTTTATTATTGTACATTAATACTGCAGTTAATATGAACTATCATATTATTGCTTATCAACATTAAAAAATAAGTAAAATCCCTCGTAATCGGCAAACAATTAACCGGCAATATCGAAATTAGGACACTTTTGAAACTGTAAATCTGAATCTAAAATTTAGGCCTGTTAGATAAAGAAAATGTTCAATGGCTTAACAATCTGAAAATTTAAATTGGGAAACATTTGTATTATGTTTCTGCCGCCCAAAATAAGAAACTTACGCAATAAATGAATTATCCAGAGTAGAAAGATGGTAATTACCGACCCCTTTTTATACGTCCGTATATAAATTTTGAAAAGTTAGATTCATTAGGGTTTTGGATGTTGGAGACGTGAAAGATGTGCAGTGTTCTCGCCGGGATTTGAACTCTGGACCTCTCGAATACGCGTCGAGTATGCTTCCTATTACACAACCAAGGCATGCGGAAAGGAGGGAGAAAAGTATACAGTTTCTCTGGCTTTTAAGACAATTCATATTGAGAGACCATATTTATTTCTGGAAGGGGCTTCGAAAGACGTAAAGAACATTATTTTAGTTACTGTTGATACAAATTATGGCTTATGATTTGATTCGTAGATGACAAGTCGAATGAGAACGAATCTCTTGACTTTAAAAACACGTTATAACTCTGTGTCCGACATGGGTTTAGTGACATGCTCGAAGAAGATTAGTTTTAACGAAGTTCAGTTGCAGATTGGGATGGACATAGACAGTTCTGAGTTCTGTCTCCGTAGTAGTCTTTCAAGATGATGACAAAACGATTGGACATATGATGGAGAAGAGAAAAGGATGGTGAGGAGGAAAGGAATGAAGACGAAGAAGGACATAGGGATTAAAAGAATACGTGGATGCAGACTTGCGTTATATTTTCAAAGCAATGTTTATTTTTGTTACTATAAAATGCTATGAAGCAACAATCTAGTAAACTGGCGGACATTATATCATCACAACTAAGAAATTCGTAACTTTTATGTGACAATATATATTAATAATATTAATTTTAAAATGTTGCTTAATTTTATTTTTATGAAACGTAAAATCATTTGTAATGCGCTTTAATTTTAAATAATCTGACGATTTCCGATTTTATTACTTTAATAGAGGCCAATAGATCGCAAAATTCAACCAACGCATTTTGCATGCTAAAATGAACATGTACATAAAACATTCTAGAAATATATGTTCAGCTATCCGGTAAAACCTTTCATCCGGAATCGGTCAGGCTCCGTTGCTGCCAATTAAGAGAGGTTCTTCTGTATATCCGAGGACATGTTCACATCTCAACAGAAATGTTAAGAAATTTCTTGCTGCATATATCCTGCTCGCATGGAGTCCACAAAGTTACTTAATACTTCTTAGTAAGGAAAGCTTGAAACTATTCTTTCACATAATTCATTCAGACAGGGATTGAGCTTCGCTTGATTTTTTCCCCTTCTCCAAATCTCTAAACAAAATTATGCGGTAAATGCAAATTGACAAAAGAGGTGATCAAAGTGTTGAGACAGTTTTGGAAGTCATAAAGAGCGATTATTTCCGTCTCATCTGCGGAAAGAATAGTGACGTTTTGACAGATTAGTTTTCTCTAGAAAGGATTATTTTTAAACAAATAGAGGGACATATTTATTTCAAGTCGTATATTATTTTTTTCTTTCAAAGTACAGAAGAGTTTCTTAAATAAATCGATGAAAAAAATGTATTAACCAGAACTGTGCGTTATGAGCGTTATTTTACCTTAAATGTGTAATGGCTGGATAATTGCCAGAAGAATTGAAATGAGGCTCTGCGCCAACAGAGATTGCTGCGTAAATGAATTACTTTCGTGATTGTTCCACTTAGATAAAAACACTTTTATAGCAGCATACGGTATTCCCGTTGAGAAATGGTTAAAGAAAACAAAGAACTTGTGTTAATACATAATAATGGAACAGCTAATTAAATTACTGTTAATTTGAGAACATTAGTTATACCGAAACTTCTTAGCTAAGACTTTGCGTTGAAGTAATATCTACTGTTTCGTAAATCCTGAAGATCAGAGGAAAAGGTGGGATATGTTCAAAGATATTTTAGCAGTCAACAGAATAAATATAGTATACAAAGACAAAATGGATGAGAAACTAATCAAATTAATTTACCACGATTTACTGTGAACATAATTTATGTGTTTACCCACCCCTATCATCCATATATATATATATACACTATACATATATACACTACATACTACATATATATATATATTATAATAAGAAAACTTTTCCTATACAATCTCCAAAGAACAGAAATTCAATTTAAAATCATCATCGTAAAGGTATTTGTCAGAATTTTAAAGAGAATTTAAAAATATTAATTTTCTAATGCTCTTTTACTTTAAAAACAGTTAAGGAAAAACTTAATCGCAGAAATGCCAAAATCGAAAGTAAAAACTTATTTAAGTATTGAAAAGCCAGTTATTGTTCAAGGGGATAATAAACCAATCTACCATCAATTAACAACAACTAAAATAAGAGAGTGTGTTTCACCTTACTTCTAAGTAAGCATCAAATTATTTGCTAGATTCAAATCATAACTCACAATTGGTACTCAATCAGAATAAAGGTATTAGTCCACTTAAACCAAAGTAAATAATCTTTAAAAATCAAATAATCTTTAAAATTAAAGTTTCTCACTAAGAACCCAATTACACTGAACAAAATGCTTACTTTGAAAGACATATGCCCTACACTCTCACAATTAAACTGAACGAGAATGCTTTCTTTAGAAGACATATCCCCTCCACTCTCACTAAAGAGAGAATTAATTGGTAGAGAATACAAAATGATTAAAATTTCAGAGCAAGTGAAACGAAAAGGTAGACTCACTAACCAAGAGAGGACACTTGAGCCACAAGACAGCAAAGCACTCCCTACAGAATCACTTAAAAACATATTTTTGAGAAAATAATGGATATTCTTAAATCTAACCAGGCAGCAAAATCAACAGGTAAATTATGGGCTAACATTCAAGACACATGGACATATGTCAAAAAGCCCGTAAAGAGGCTGTGGCAAACTTCAGACTGCAAACAGGCCACAATTGCATGGCACATCGTCTTAATAAAATTGGCATCCTTCTATCTAGTATATGCCAAATTTGCAACAATGACACAAGAAGATGCTCTGCATCATGAATGCAGAGCATCTTTTTGTATGCCCAGAACTAGAAAGAGTCTCAGAAACGTGCTGAGATAAGTAAATGGAATGTCAGAGCTTTCATGAACTCCTTGTAAAGACTACATCTCCTTTGTTCCTTTCCTTGTTGTTTAAATTTTTAACTTTTTACTTTTGTTCCCTTGTTCATTTATTCTGATTCTTACTTTTAATATTTGTTCTTTTTTGTTATTTATCCTTCTTGTGTTTTTGTGTGATATTTGAGCTGTTTTAATTGTTTGCACTGATCTTTCCAATAAAGGCATATGTAACAACAACAATCTAGTCTTCTATTGCAGTAAAAAGCATTTACAATGCCTAAAGAAATATCCTGAATAAAAAAAATGCTAAATTCAAAAGTAAAAATTTCAAGTACTGGAAAAGTAGTTAATGTCATTGTTCGCAGATTATTTGACTTGTTAAGAGAGAAGACCAATCTACTATCAATCAACAGTAACACAATTAAGTGAAGTATTCCTTTTTTATTTTCAAGTAAGTACTAAATTATTATTTTATTAGAACTAGATCATACGTTATGAACAATACTCAATTAATAGAAAGAAATTAGTCCATTTAAGCCTAAAGACCTGCGATAAACTAAATAAAAATGAGTTAGATATTCTTTTCAATTTAAAAACTTTTCTCCGACACTCTTCTATTCAGAATGAAAATCAAAAGTAAAAACAAAAGTTACACATATTTTAATATTAAAATTTAAAATCGAAAGAAGATCGAAATTTACGTAATCATTTAAAGTAAAGTGTAATAAAAAGTTTTTATTTGTATATTTTAAGAACGAATTTAAAATAAACTTACTTATCTGCAAAAGAGAGAGAGACAGAGAACGCTAAATTTTGTATATGGGACTGGTTTGACATCTAGTCCTGATTCCCTTTTTATTGCAGTCGGAATAACCAAACGTATGTATGATGTATATGTATATACGTATGTGTTGGGTTCGTCCAATTGTAACGTATGTCTATATATATGTAAGTTTAGTTCATCCGATTTCAATAAAAAGGTAGTCAAAATAGATATCACGTCCCCATATAGTTCCTTTGTTATTCGCAGTCTTAGATTAGTCCCGTATACAAAATTCAGCGTTCTACGACTAATGGTTTTTGAGTTATGCGAGATACATGCATACATACAGATGTTACGAAAAACTCTGTTTTGAATTCATTTTGGAAAGAATGGCCCTGTAGTCTAGCTGTTCATACATACAGACGTCGACAAACAAAATCGTCCAGATGAATTCGAAAACGGTCAAAATTGATGTATCTGTTGAAATTTGATGCTTGAATTTTTTTGCGATTACAATACTCCCTTTACTTCGTACAAGGAAGTAGAAAGCAAATGTTTTTAGATATTAGTGCTGCAAAAATCGGAAAATAGTCTTGAAATATTCCTGGCGTCTATTTAATTAAGATTTAACCCTAAGTAATCACTACTTTACTCAAAAACAATCCTTTTCGTACTTTAGATCGTGATTTAAAAGATCACTAAATGCTTTCACTTTTTTACCTTTGGGAAGAATTTCGTTAATTGATTGAAGAAGAAAGTCATAGAGGATTATATGTTGTTTACGTATCCTATTAATTAAGCCATAGTCTAAATGAAGAATGAATTTTGATACGAAGTTACACATACTGACGATGCTACAAGACCGAAGTATTTCGATTGCAAAACTCCTTGATTTGATTAGAGAAAAGAAACGTAAGGTACTCGGAACATAAATAATATGATGTATCTGCAACGAATAAGGGTAAGCCCGAGGCAACTATTAGTCTTTCCTTAGGATACTTCGCTCAAGAAATTCGATTTTCTTTGACAAACAAGATCCAACTTGCCGTTACTTCTGCCGAGCAATCTATTGATGTATAAAAATAGCTTTTTTCACGACACATGATTTTAGTCTAAATACACAGTATTCCATTCAAAATAAATTTAATCCCCAAGTTATAAAAACAACTGTCAATATAATTAATATAAACGGCAGATATTCGCAATTTTTCGTTTTAAGGCATTATGTATAATGAGAGAATAGGCCATAGTTATTTTTTCCATTTCCAGAGAATAGTCCATAGTTATTTTTCCCATTTCATATAACATTGCGTGACTGTAGCATTTATCATCCATATGGCCTCTTAAATAGCAAATTCTAAAGAACGTTGCAAATCATTAAATCTCGAGTAAATTTTCCAAACTGCAGCACTACATTGCTAATCATTGTAACAAACACAATGATGAAAAATACAGTGTTACCTCGGTATACATCCCGTCTAGATGCGAAAATTGGTTTTGGTATGGCGTGCCAAATATTTGTTTGTAATACGATTAGAATTCCATGAGCCACGACTGTATGCACTGTACTCGTTTACCTCTTCAAAGACAATTCTACGACTATCCATGAGCGTCAGTAAGCCTGCTATTATTCAGCAATCAACCAGCACAAATTTTCCCGCGATGTTTTTGCATTTTCGCCTAAATGTTTTGTAAATTCATCAGCAATGATTTTTAGAAAAGTTAATTAGAAGAATCAGGCAACGAAGGAAATTGCTAGGATCACCACGCAGGTAAACAAAAGAGATTGTTGAAAAGTATGGCGATGACATGCGTACGTATCCAAATGATCAGAAGCTTGTTGTTGCGTTTTCCTTTATTTAATGACCAAGATATTTTACTGTACAATGTATTGTATGTAAGTGTTAAAAGCACTGTAAATAAGCAAAATTTCAAGCGGACTCTATTCGTGAAAATTATTTATTGAATAATGAGAGAACATTGATCAACTAAAAGAAGATCACCAAGGCAACGTACGATCACCAAGGTAACGGATAATCACCAAAGCAACGACGAATCTTTCTCTTTTCCCGCCATATAGCTCGAGCAATTTATTTACAATTTATTTACAATCCGTATACCACCTGGTATGTTTACAAGCTTTATGCCACCTGGCATATAAATTAATACATCATACTAGCTTTATGCCCCCTGGCATATAAATTAATACATCATACTAGTTTTCTGCCACCTGGTAGATACGATGTAATTATAGCAGTTAGCGGTAGTACGTCCGAAATATTGGCGTGTCCGCTCTCTTTACGTTCTATAACGTAACTAACTGTTTATGGGATGCACTCTCTGGGTAAAAATCACCGCAGTCACCGAGGAAGCCAAAACAACATGCGTATCCGGAACTTGGCTACTACATACCGTATGCTGAGGACGATAGTATCTACAATTATGAAAAGCAAAGGCGCTATTAAATCGTCTAAGATTGCAAAGAGAATAGAATGGATTACCAAACAAAGATGAGAGACGTTAAAGCATAGTGAAAAATTGCTCTTAATCTAGATAGCAGAAAGAAATTTATGTACAGCATTCTGCGCAGTGCTTCATTTATGCACAGTATATTTTTCACCCATTAGATTTGTATTTTAGTATTAAACAGTGCTATAGTAATAACAATAATACTTTTTATACAAACGGATTAATTCTTCTCTTTTATTTCTTACTGGGAATCTTCGTTTGGTATACGTTCATTTTGATATACCTCTAAGGATCTGGGATGGATTAATGATGGATACTGAGGCGCCTCTTATATAGTTTTTTTCCTTCATGTATCGTTTTGTTTACCAAATACAGCTTAGAATTCTTGAATTAACTGAAATATTATATTCATTCTATTTGTATGGTATGATTAATATGTAAGCAGTAATTTATGTGTTCTGAATGGAAAAGAAAAAAAAAACAAATTTTTGGGAAAAGGCGGCTGCAATAATGTACGAGTGAGACTTTTACTCCCTGAGGTGTGTTCATGAGGTACCGAAAGCATTCAGCTTTCGTCTGCGGAATGTCTGAGATTAATTGGAGTATTATTGAAAACGTGCTTATCTTTGCATGCTGAAGGCTATCATTATTTGAAACGATTAATGAAGGCTCTTAGATCCAACTAAGCTACAATTTTTATTCAGCTGACGTTTCTGTAACAGAAGAAATTACAGCACCGACCACACTAATTAGTAATATGCAAATATGTGATATTCTTTCCTCCGTGCGAAAAATCTAGACTTTCATGCAATAATCAATTTGCAACGCACGCAGAGTTTTTTTAAAACAGAAATATGTGAATTAGAGAATCTGAAAAGTATTATTTTATAGATGGGATATACAAACTCTTGAATATGGTGAATAACTATAACCTTCAATCTTCTGTCAGCGATCCGTTCACACGTAACTCGAGTTTCCAAATCTCGAATCACTGTGGAATCTTTCAACTCCAGTACAACTTCAGTTCTAACTTAAAACTAGCACTAAGACATTTCGAATCCTCGAAATCCGGTAATCTTGAAAAAGATTCCAGGTTTGAAAATTCGAATTTCTGCACTATTTTATCATTCAAATAGTTTGGATATTAACCTAAAAGTCCGTAAATGTTTTTGCTGAAAATGCTAGAAAGATATTTTTTTTGCGTCCAGTAGAAACGTTCAAAGAAGAATGCTGTTGTTTCAATTTCGATGATACCTGGATCATATAATCACCTCGTGTTCTAAAAGTGCTTAGTATTTTAATGAACTCCTAAACAACTTTTCGATTCTTTGCAGTTTTTTGAGAAAGCTCCGAGTTCCATGTGAAGTGTTCAGCTCCGTTAACGTTTGAAATATCTTCCCATCCTTAATTTATTTTATTTTGAAAGAGAATTTCGTTCATGAACTTTGTAGAGAAAAAGATTCGCGAGTTTAGTTGTTTCATTTAAAATATTTCGCTGTAAATTTCTTAATAAATACATATTAGTTTTTCAAAATTGCATTCTTAAATTTATTTTTATTAAACGCAGATTTCATATTCTGCTTTAAGTAAAAACCTTTAACCGCATAATTTTCTTGAAAATAAAACGGGCTTTTATGTTAACCTTTACTCCAAAAGACGCGTTACGACTTTACAAGGAATACCTTATTTTCGATAAGCAAAAATTTATATTTGTTCAAGCCCAATTATGTCATCTTCTGGAAAATCAGCATAAAATTCCAATTCCTAAATTCCAGCTCAGATATTTTCCATGCACAAAAGACTTAGTTACTTCCATGCAATAACTTAATAAAAGACTTTTCTATGCACAAAATACCCTGAATGACTTAGTTATTGCAATATAAAGAGCATGAATGCAAGTGCCTGATTAAGAACTGCTAGCCTACATGATTTTGCCAATCATCTTAGACAGAGTTCGTATAGGTAAAGGAAGTCATCCAGTGTTGAGATATTTTGAAATCTTCAATAGACACATTTAAGTGTGAAGTCATTAATAGGGTAAATACTTAAGTATCAGCCCTGTGAACAACTAACCCCTCCCCCCGCTCTTTTGTCGCAGTCCATTCACAGATGATGTCTTTTCAGCTGAGGAAATAATAATTGCCAATCTCAATCTTCACTTGCGTTTCTGAGTTACAGTAACCTTCTTTAATATGAGCTATCTTAAGGCAAGCACTCGATTAACAGGAACAAAATTTCAGTCCTGATAGCAATGTACATGATTTTATTTTGCTTGTGGCTTATCCCATCCAAACGACAGTAACATCAGATCTGGTCTGTGATATCAGAGCAAGCCCTCGAAATTCATCGTGGCAAAGGTCAAGATTGCGCCTCTCGTTTGCAAGAGCCTTGAGCACTATATATAGGTGACAGTAAGCATTTGCTGAGTTCCACCCCTAATTTTAATGAACAGTATCCCTTTGGGACGTGTCCGAGGATCTCTCACCTCTCTTCCCTTACCATCAGTCTCTCGAGAGGCCTTTCGGATTGCCTCAGATGTAGAGTGACTCCATGCCGCAGAGATACAGTAGATTTACAAACATCTATGCCTTCTCTGGGATTCGAACCTGGGACCTTCCAGTACGGCATTCACCGTCGTTAACCACTATCTTGATTGGGAGGCTTATATACTAAGTTTCGTTGATTAACGCGAATTTCGATTAACATGAATTACGAACTGTTTCAGTCCGTTACTTCGTTAGATTACTTCATTTATCAAGAACGTTCACAGTTTTTAATATTTTTTCCCATATTTCTCTGCTATGGATGATTTATGAAATGTTTCTTCCCATTTAACTGAAAATTTCACAGACTACACTGTATTGATCAAAACAATCCCAACATAAAGTAACGTTGCTCGACAATCGCCATCATCTCGTCAACAAGGAGCTTCAATCAACAAATGCAATTCTGTGTTCAGGAGTACTTTTTATTTTTTTTTAAAGTTAGCTAGTACGACTAATATTAAATCTTGAATAATTCTTAATCAATCAGGTAAAATTGCTTACCTACCTTGTTCTTCCAATGAACACCGGGGCAAGTTAATATCTTCCCTTCTTCTTAAAACTCAGTAGGGCGCGGCTTACTAAATGAATAATTCCAGTTAAAATTTAAATGAACTTTATATATTTATAATTTTTATTATTAAAATATTGACATAAATTTACTGGCCTGCAGTTTAGTTGCACATGAATTTTCAGCGTGCTCTAACATGTCTTTATTCTTCGAATTGCAAAATTCCGGAATTGCCAAATCTACCTTATGCACAATACCTAAAGACTGTGAAAAAATTCTTAATGATGCTGCATCGATATCTGGAAACAAATCTAAGTACAAAGATGGGGATGGGGAATCTTTATTTCTAGAATGGTTTAATCCATACGTGAGCCTCCAACGCACCTTTAGGTAGACTTATGATAGGAATCAAAAGCAAACGAGGTTGCAAAACATTTAGGCATTACAGATTTACGTTACTCCACTAGTTGGCTGACCGGTTCCAAAAGAGACACTTTATTTCATCAACTACTCTAAAAAATAAAATTTGAAACCACAGTTAACACGCACTCTTGATTTTTCGGTCCTTTGGAGTTCGTGTTCAGGCGGGTTTACTACATTTATTTTGCCCACGCATTAACTATGTTGTAGTACTCTTATATCTATTTTCGGTCCATTTGGCAGTCCAGCTTCTTTGCTTTGTAGAAAACTGTAAGATTATTGCCCCGGGAATCCTACATAATTCCTTTCTTATATTCGACAGCAGGTCTTAACTTCTAAAATTAGAAGTGTTGAAATCTGTGGAATGCTATCAAAGAAGATGAAAAGTAATAAATAAATAAAATTATTTATGAATAATTAATAATTAAAATAATAATAGAATTAAAATTAAATAAAATGTCAAGAGATATACAAGAATTTAATAAATCAAGTTAATGATAAATAGTTAAAATAAAATACCCCACCTAGCCTTATTTGGGGTTCTGAGTGGAATGACAGTTTTATTCAAAAAGTAAGAAATAGCGAAGTCGGACTTCGGCTGAATTTAAACTCTGAATATACGATTTTAAGAGATGATAGGAACAAAGATCATTCATTCCTTTTGTAGCATATCATTGAAAAAGCTAGAAAGGTTAAAGTGTCAAAAATGAGAATTAGAAAGAATGAAAGAAACAGTGTGAGAGTATGGAAGGACCTTTTAACGGAGAAGTGTAGGCATGTAAACAAAGAAGAGTTCAATACTTTCTGACCATGATCTAACACATCATTGCCAAAAGTCTGCATGTGTTCTTTTCCGTAGGAAATAATTAGCTTTGCAGGTGTTGAAACAGTTTATTTTAATATTTTGCTAGGTCAGTTTTTATTTGCAGTGAATTTTGGAACATGTACATCTTACCGTTCTATTGAAACCGCCTATAACGAATGAGCGGATACGTCAGGCTAATCGTTTGTAATACTTTTGAAATAAAAAATTTATCTGCTTTCGAGCAAGCTTTCATACATTTATTGAACTTATTGAAAAATAAGGTTTAGACAATAAGGTTTTGTTAAATGTTTCAGTCTCCGTTCAAGAGCTTGTTTCTCTGGACAGACAGACATATACTTAGAAGTCAGAGACCATTTTTAAGATTTATTCGTTACTAAATAAATTTTATGAGATCAAGAGAATTTTTCTGTTGGAAATTGCGATGCGCTCCGTCTAAAATTTCGATTTATTTCAAAAACTGAGAACACTGGGAAATGGACTCCAGTAGGCTCCGGCGCAGTTCAAGCTCTGCTCGGCAGAATAGCTGTTTTGTTTTTATTCATCTTCTCTGGGAATCAAAACACAAAAAGACCCATCAAAAAGTAGCCCGTCTTCATTAATGCTGCCACATTCTTTAGAAGAACCAGTAGGCTCCTTGCATTCATCTGTTGACTACCCGTCTTCTCGATTACTTGGGACATGCAGTGAACAATAAAGCAATGTTTCAGCTTTATTTTTGTCTTCCTGTTCATTCCACCCGCGCGCATCGCTTCAGAAATATAGTGTTCATTTTTTCATATTATCGCTGAAGGCGACCTACTGTTTTTCAGGTCAACGCGTATTATTCCCTTTAAATATATATTACATCAAATGTTATCTGAAAATTTACGAGACGTGAGTAGCAATAAAGACTTGATAAGAACGATGGTTTACATAAGAGCTACGAAATATTGCTGGCAAAAAAATTTAGAAAATGTCTCTCTAATTCACACGAATGCATTCAATACCTCCATATTACAGCACACAATGTATTCAATTATGAAGATTCTAATTATTTAAATCCACATCAACAAGTATGCAAATGTGTTTGAACTCCAACTGGCTTTTCTGATGACAAGCATGGTGTCCGTCTGATTGATGATCTTAACTAGGTGTTTGGGGGGTTATATGAGCACCTCCTTCCCTCAAAAAGCATGCTAATGTTTATTTTACGATCACATCTTATTTTGAGAGGATATACAGTATTAAGAAAGTTTTCTTTTAATTATTATTCTTTTATGAATGATTCGAAAGATTCGAAAGCCTTTTAGAAATTGAATTGTAGAAATTTGTGATTTGTCTCGGCTGTATGGTTTTCCAGAAAAGAGAAATTTAATTCGCTGTGCTATGTTTTTCATTAATTAAAAATTTTTAATACTAAGCAAATCTTTTTCTCTGCTTATTATTATTTTTACATAAAAGATTTCAGAGCTAGTTTTACTAAACCATTGTTATAAAATAACCGTCGACACAATATTATTATCAATTTAAATTTTACAAGTTGTTTCTTTAAATGACTTCATTAATTAATTTTCAATAATTAATTATTTTAAATTATCGCTTCTAATAAATAATTGACTTAATATTTCTAAAATATATTCCTAATAAATAAACGGAAGTTTGAAGTGGCCACGTTCATATGTTGTGACATTTATGTAAGTTACCCTTATGAAAGTAACACCACTTACTCAACCTACCAAATAACGGTTTTACTGTTGTTTTTATGCTGACTGCAAACTACTTCGCTGAATTTTTCTGTTATCTCATTATGAATAATAGAAGAGATCTGCAGCACTCGCATCCTAGAAAAGTAAATCTTTCCTCTTAAATGAAGATGAAACATGTGATATTTACTTAAATAATTGATGGTTTAAACAACAAGGCCATTAATTACATTATTGTAAGATTTTCCGTGTGATAACAAAGTTGTTTCCGATGAAAAGACATAGCTTTTGGCCTTTTTTCTTTGAATATTTTAAATATAGTTAACAATTTCTCTATAATTTACTAAGTTGATTATCGGAAATATAAGATTATCTCTACATCCAGAAAAAACATGTAAAAACCGAAAAATTTGTAAGCTTTCAGATTTTATATTATGCCCAAAGAGGCGTTTTTTTAACGTTTTGTGTCCTATCTTTATTTATTAAATATCATGTTCTTCGCCCTTAAACCGTGTAAAATTCAATTCCATAGCAATAACACAAAATTTAGAATTTCCATAGACAGTATCGCGCGCAGAAGATAAAAACGTTTTTTTTTTTTTTTCCGTACACTGGACATTGGTCGCTTGGAAATCCTTGAGTTTGTTAATCAGAAATTCGTTAAAGGTTTACAAAATCTGAAATAGATAATAAAAAAGTCGAAATTCAAAATTCGGGCTTCCAGGTGCACACGCTCGGGTGGAGAATAACGTTATTCAAAATATGATGGCTTTAGATACCGTTGTTGTTTCACAATACGAAAAAAAATACATACTTTCATGAAGATTCTTTCTTATTTCATTTCTTTAAATATAATACAGGGCGATAATATTTGGTGGTAACAATTTAAAAAGTGATTTGCCGTCTATAGTGAAACGCCACGAAATGCCGTTTGGAGACTGATACCCCTTCTGGGCCACTGCCTCTTCGGACTAATAATGAAGAGTCATTAGGTTATTTCGAAGCAGTATTTATAAAAAATGAGCAACGCCTTCGCCGGGAATCAAACCTGTTACGCGTCGAGCGTGCTGAGCACTGCACCACGAAGGTATGCGAAGAAGGCGGGAGAAATACCTTATATACTTCCCCTTTTAAAGGGCGACTCAGTCGCCAAATCCCGGTGGTGGAGAATCATCATCTACCACCGGTTTTAGTTCAGGCGCCACGGTAGAGATATTGGGTTATTTCGAAGCAGTAGTTATGAAAAAATGAGCAACGCCTTCGCCGGGAATCGAACCACGGACCTCTCGGTTACGCGTCGAGTGTGCTCATCACTACACCGCGAAGGCATGCGAAGAAGGCGGGAGTAATACCTAACAATGCTTATAAGTTTTTTAATTAGCGACAGGTAGATTTGAAATAGGCATAATTAATTATTTTCACTTTTCTTTTAAATAAAGATGGCATAAATATTCTATTTTTGGTTTTCCTCTAATTTCTAATATCTTTCTATTTCATTCATTCTTCTAGCTGTCTTTTAGAAAGTATTCGATATTAAATAGAAAAAATTATAAATCCTTTATTTGTTTTAGAACTGCAGACAAACTGACGATAATGATCACTTTTAGCTTTCATCCAAAGCCTATTTACTACGGAGATAGTTTAAGAGTAAGAGACTTTAGGGAAAATTTCGCTTTACCTGCTTTACCCTGAGTTAAGCGTGTACGTTTTTGTTGCAGAATTAGGCACGTACGTTTTTGTCGCACGTGCGTGACAAACGTCGCCACCTATTAAAATGTATGTAGAATAAGAAAATCATTTTTAAACTACTACCGCCGCAACAAACACTAACAATTAACGTTTACCTACGGAAAGGCGCGACTTCGAAAATCAACTCACGTGTTGCAAACTTCAGGCAAATATCACTGGAGAACACCTGTTACCCACGCGCTTAATCTAGGATTAATCGTCAACCAGCAGATAGTTTAATTCAAGCGCTAATCCGTAACAGAAATTTATTAATTTTCTATAATTTGAACTTAGTGCATGTCATTTGTAAGAATAGCCGCTTCAGCGAATATGAGAATTTTGTTAGAAGAAGCTTGATTAGTTCATTCCACATATAATCATCTTTCTTACATTTAGCTTATGGATTTAAAAAATCTTTATATTTTTTTATAGATTTATAATAGACTAATTTTATATAATAAATTTAATATAATTTTCTTTATTTATAATAGACAGCTTAGGTGTAAATCGCAAAAGTGTTTGCTTTAACAAAAGTTGAAGTATACGTTTTAAAAAGTTTGATGCAAAACATATTGTTACGAAAAATTCGGCGGTTGCGCCTGTATGTAAGCTTTCCGGCATAGCACTAGGGTTGCCATAAAATAGTGTATGGTAGGGTTGCCAGATTGGCGACTTTATCGCCCATTTGGCGACAAAATTGGCGATATCCCATGGTCCAATCGGGAAGCTTCTAGAATAACTTCCTGTCGAGATATTTCTCGAAACGTGTGGAACTTAAAGAAAAGCTATATAAACCCTTGCGTTTCTGAGAGTAGTAGTTGCGAGATTGTGAAGTATTGTGAAGATTGTGAAGTAGTGTGAGGTTGTGAGAATAGCTGCTCACTGCGAGTGCTAAGCTACGCGAGAGTTCTGTGAACGGAAAGCGATCGAGATAGTGCTTTGCCGTGAAGCTATCTTTACAGTATAGCTTGACAGTGGATTGGTGATTGTTCCACGGTGTTTTATTATAAGTTTAGTGTTGCCGTGAAGCTACCTTTACAGTTACAGCCTGAAGCTGCGTGGCTGATTGTTTCAGCGTATTTATTGTAGATTTTCGACGCTTTTAAAGGTAATTTTGGAACTGTGCTGTAAATAGTGATTCTTGTAAATAAATTGTGCTTTTTACTGTTCTGCATCGTGTTTTCATCGGATACTCTCAAATCCACGAACCCGTATAAACGCAACAATATGAACAAAACTTAGAATAAACAGTGGAGTACGTATATTAAAGTTTTTCCGTGCTAAGTATATACGTATTTTTAACATGAATCTTAATTTTTTTAACATTTAGAGGATAATAAAAATGCTTTAAAAATCATTTTTATTAAATTCTTTCTATTAGCTCACACTCTTCCTATATCTTTTTCAAATTTTCAATAGTTAATAAAGTACTTTTTATTCATCCACTCAAGTTCAAATACACGTTTTAAACTTGTAGTGGATGACACTTGATGTTAATACAGTTTTTCACACATTAAAGATAATTTTTGCCTTACCGTGGAGTCAGAACTGAATTAATTAGTTGCGCATGCGTATTATGTAAGCGGCGCTTAATCGTCTGTGTTTAGCGCCGAAGTGTGACTACGGCAAATAAATATAGTGAACTTTAAAGAATGAATTTATTCTGTTGTGGTTTATGCGCTATCGACGAAGTACATTTAATTCAAAATGCCGTAATGCAATATGTTTAAATCTAATGCAGGAAAATTGTATATAATTTAATATACGTTACAAGGAAGTCATCCGGTGTACATATCAGATTTTCAGTTCAATTATAATTTTTCTTTTCACATGGAAATACATTTTCACTCATTGTATGCATTTGTGCACACGCACGCATTTACGCTTCGTACAAAGACCCATTAGCGGTTGAGCGGCTAAATCCCTTAACACTGGTAGTTCGGTGCAACTTTGGAATCCCGGGGAACGCGTGGGTGTTTTCGTAATTTTTGGCGTGTGTAACGTGTATGCATTACCTTCTGGATGCATACGTGAATAAAACGGGCGCAGCCCTCTCAGCTGGCGGTTTCTTACACGGCGTGGGTTTTTTCGACATTTTCCAAATGGGGAATGTGTATGCAGTATCTTGTGGATGTATACGAGAATGCGGATGCATACGCTAATAAAGCGGGCGCAGCCCGCTCAACTGGCATGCTTGCCAGCAGGAAAATCGCTGAACACTTGTAGTTAGGTCGAACTTCCGAATCCCGGCGAACGCGTGAGTGTTTTCGTGATTTCGCGCATGTGAAGTATATTGGATGCATAAGGGAAACAGGCGGGCGTCCCGGTGAACAAGCGGGCGCATCCCGCTAACGCGCGGGTTTGTAACATAGAAAACTTAAACACTGGTAGTTCTGTCCAACTTTCGAACACTGGCGAACAAGCGGGCGTCCCGGCAAATGCAATTTCTTTTGGATGCATACGTTAATAACGCCGGCGCAGCCCGCTCAACTGGCATACTTGCCAGGTAGAAAATTACTGAACACTGGTAGTTAGGTCCAACTTTCGAATCCCGGCGGACGCCGTAGATGAACACTGGTAGTTCTGTCCAACATTCGAATCCCAAGGAACAAGCGGGCCCAGCGCGCTCAGCTGGCGGGAATATTAGTAGTTAGGTCCAACTTTCGAATCCCGGCGAACGCGGTGGCTGAACACTGGTAGTTCTGTCCAACTTTCGAATCCCGGCGAACAAGCGGGCGTCCTTGCCAGCAGGAAAATCGCTGATCTCTGGTAGTTAGGTCGAACTTCCGAATCCCTGGGAGCGCGTGGGTGTTTTCGTGATTTCCGGTATGTACAGTATATTGGATGCATAAGGGAAATAAGCGGGCGTCCCGGTGAACAAGCGGGCGCAGCCCGCTAACAGGCGGGTTTGCAACATAGAAAATCTTAAACACTAGTAGTTCTGTCCAACTTAAACACTAGTAGTTCTGTCCAACGGCCTAGCCCGCTCAGCTGGCGGACTTGCCCGCTAGTTAAATTTAAAATTTGACATATTTCACATATTAAGACTTAAAAATAATGACCGTTTATTAAGAATTTTCGCGTGCTGTAAAAATTAATTTTATAACAACTTATAAATAATAGTACATAACTGTGATAAATGGGATTGTAATATTTAACAAAGTTAGTGACAACAGTAAGACAGAGTTCTAAAGATTTTTGAAATGTATGGAATTAAAAAATTGTAGTTTTATAGAGTTGGATAAAGCGGATGTAATGTTTCATTATGTAGCGAAAATTCTTATAAGTAGGAATTGACTTTAAAAAAAAGTTTTTTATATTACTTTTTTCAGTCGAACTTATTTTGTAGAAGTAAGCATTAATTTGAAATAAGTTAGCAATGACGATGAAAACTTGTCAGATTTAAATACAGTTTTTTAATCAATCTGTAAAAACTTTGCTGAATTTTGATTAAATTGTATTATATTTGTTACGAATTTATACTAATTTTTATAGCCTAACTACCAATTGGTGATATAATTTAGTGAAAGTGAAGTCTGAAAAGGTAAATTTAAATCCTTTACGTTTGAGTCAACTTCACAATTTGAATGTTAACCCACCTTAACGAGTTAAATACCCTGCCTTTTTGTAACTAAATATTGCTCTAATTGAGAAATCGTCGTAATTTATCAGTATCTCTTAGTTAATCAATAAAGTGGAAAATGTTTTCAATTAAAACATTGACACCTGAAATAGAAACTTCATTTTTTATTTATATACTTATTTTGTATTATGATATTAACGTTGTTTAAGTGTACTAAATATCTAATACATTCAAGATATTTATAACTGTACAATTAATGATACGCAATTTATTTAGGCTAATATTTAAAGGCAGTAGGAAAATAAGAAATGCTAACACTGTGTTTCAATTTTTTGAATGCAGATTTTGGAGTTAAATTGAATTATTTGGTGATAACAATAGAAGTATTGCTATAAATTATCCTAAACGTTAAACTAGGGTGTAGGTATTGGCATTACCACTTTAAAGTTCGTAAATACTATTATCTCAGAAATGTCTCATCGTAAGTTATACTGGGTTGGCAAGAAAGTAATTTCGGTTTGCATCAACAGATAGAGTTATAGTAGTTTTCTTAATTCTTCTGCCAATCTTATATTTTTTTCCTTTTGAGATTTGGCTCTCAATTTTCTTAGGCTGCTATAGAAATAAATTCTACGTATGATTGTATGCAACTGTTAGTTAACGATAAGTTTTAACATGGGGTGCAAAAATAAAATCAACTGACGTGTCAATAAACACTTTCGACATATTTTACCTTTTTATTTTCAAAAAGGCAAGAAAGCGGCTCAGGTTCACAAAGAGATATGTGAAGTTTATGGTATTAATTTCTTATGTGTTAGAGTTGGTTTTAAAAAATTCTTTCCGGAAATGTTTCACTTGAGGATGACCAACGTCCTCGAAGACCTTCTGAAATCGATGATGATAAAATTAAAGCCATATTTGAATCAAAACGTCATATAGCTGTGCGCGAGATTGCAGAAAGATTAAAAGTATCACATACAACAAAGAAAATCACATATGATGTCTTGGACTGGTTAAGAAAGTCGATATTTGGGTTTCACGTGATTTGAAAGAAATTCACTTAACGAATCAATATTTGTTATATACAGATCTCAAACGTACTGAAATCGGCCCAGTATCACGGGTGATGAAAAATAGATCGTGCGCAATAACATTTGTAGAGCTAATTAGTATTTTTAAAGAAGTAAGTGACGTGAAATATGTGTAGTGGCCTCGCCGGGACTCGAACCCGGACTTTTCGAATATGCTCCGAGTGTGCTTCCGTTACAATCCGCAGGTATGCTAGAAACAGGGAGAATATATCTTATACATTATTCGACGATAATCGTGGGCCAAGCATGACGCATCAGTACAAATCATATCGAAAGCTAAATTGCTTCAGAAAAAGATCATTCTGTCAATTTGGTGAAAGAACAAAGGTGTTGTGTATTTTGAGCTCCTTCTAACCAACCAAACGATCATCTCAGATATTTGCTGCCCACAACTTATGAAATTGAAGAAAGGAGTCAAATCGAAAAGGCCAGAATTGGAAAATCGCAAAGGAATCGTTTTCCTCCAGGACAATGCGAGGCCTCGCACATTTTTAGCAACAAATACGAAATTATTGGAGTTTTGTTGGGAAGTGATGTCGCTTCCTCCATATTGTTCCTACATTGCATCATCAGATTATCATTTATTTCGAAGTTTATAAAACTTCTTAAATGTAAAAATTTCAGTAATAATGATGACATCAAATCGCGCTTGGTTGAGGTGTTTGCTTGTTGCGTGCATACGAGTTCGTAATGGATACACAAACTGTTAAAATGTTAACAAAATTTATTCTTTTCACAAGAAATAAAACAAAATGCTGAAATATTTCCTCAGAGATATACGTACACTATACCCAATATAACACAGTTATATTTTAAACTACTAGAGCGTTAAACAAAACTCAAATTTAAGACGGCGAAACTAATTCTATCTCACTGCGAATTCGCTATAATCAGTAACAGCAATAAGAAAACAACAGTTCGCTTAAAATAGCTACAACTGAGCTGAGGTGTTTAATTTCGGCTTTTATAAGCTTTTTAATTATTCACTAGAATATTCTGGTAAAATCTATAAATATCTCGATTTTCCTCGATGGCAACAGGAATTACGAAATATCTATTTATTAACTATTAAATGCATACGCTCTTATATTTTTACTTTTCCGACTTATCTAAATCATTTAAGTTGCAGGGGAAAATAAAACAATTCTAATTACAATTCTAAATAAATAGCTAAACAAATATGAAATCCGTAAATGTAAAACTTTTAGTAATAATGATGACCTCAAATGGCGCTTGGTTGAGGTTTTTGCTGATAAAGACCAAAGGTTCTTTGAGCGAGGAATCATGAAGTTACCAGAAAATGGCAAAAGGTAATCGAACAGAATGTAATTTGACAGATATTTCACTGTTTAAAGTTCATTTTTTTGCATAGAAAAAAACTGAGTTTTATTTCACGCCATAAAACCAAAATTACTTTCTTGCCAACCCACAATGGAGCATGAGTATGGCCTCCCCGCCAATTTTATATTTTTATATGATTTTACATTTATTATTTTTCATACAGTGTTTGTAAGCTGCATTTTTGACTGAATTGAAACGACTTAGGATTGTGGCATCGACAAAATTGTCATTTCGCTGTGTTTCAGAATAGCGTAGTTTAAAGCAAATAAATGGAAGCATAAATTTGAAGCTTCCTTGGTCAAGACAACAACTTCTATAAAATTGATAACCTGTTTCTTAAAGTAACATTTGTTCTGAATACCTGACATAATATTTACATACAAAGAGACAATATTCAGAACATATATCATATTCTGATGAACAAAATAATATGCTTCTTACTTTTCGCCGTAATATGATCAGATTTTTTTCGAAGAGAATATAGGATAAGGGAATTTCTGCGATTTTCCCTATTAAATTTTTTTTAAACATCTTTTAATTTCAAATAATTAGTCGAATTAGTGTAATAAATTAAATTAGTATACATTTATTATGGATAAATCGGCTGCATTGGTGAGATTGTTGTCAGCAAGTGGAGCTCATGTTTTAATGTTATAGATTTCAAAGACACGTAATCAATGATTGCTTAATTTTCGGAGTATTTCATATCTTTTTAAATACAATACTGAACTAAATATTTTATAGTAGGTAAACGGTTTTCATTAAAATGTTTCTTTCGGAAATTAAGCTTTCTTTCACATTTTTACATGCTACAGTGATTTCAAATGGTGATACATTTAAAGTTCTTCAGATGTTTCAAATCTGTTGTTTTTATGCTAAGTACGAAAAGCAGCTAGAATAGAAATCTCCAGAAATTCTTTCACAAATCAGCTTTTCTTTTGGTGGATTTTTCGAGTTCTCCGACATGTATTTCTGAAAAACATATTTCTTTGATTTGAATACATTTCTGATCTTACTAAAAGGTCTTTTTAATCTTACGGAGTACATAAATATATCAGAAGAAAGATATATGAAAATCATATGGACAGAATTGGAAGTAAAATTGGAAATTATATAAGCACAAATTTAAGACATGAAATACTGCTTAAGGAAGGGAAAGGTACAAATATCTGAAAGCGGATCACATTTTGTAGCAGTGAAGAGGTGCAGGAATCTGATATAAAAGTGCGAAGGAAAATAAGTTCTGGAGGTGAAGTTATGGAAAAGAATATCGCAGAAAATTACGCCGAGGAATGCTTTACCAGGAATGACATTCCCATTTTCCGCAGTGTAAACGGCTGGTCACGATTTTTCGGGAAAATGGTTTTCGCCGTCAGTCTAAATAAAGTACCATTTGCTACAAATCTATTTTGATTTCTTTCCTTTCTGCAAAAAATAAGTAATAATTTTCTTCCGTGGCTAATCTTGTGATAGCCGTCTTGTAAACTACGAGACATCTTCTTCGAGATAAAATTGCTGTGACTTTAAACTGTAAAGATAGACATTTATTGAAACGACTATATTTTGTAGTACTCTATTAGCCTATTGTGTGGTAAATTTGCTGAATGGACCGAATGAAATTTGTAAGATTGCTTATTTTTGAATTTTACTAGTTAAAATGCAAAATTTTACTCATTTAAAATATTCTGAAACCTCGTACCCATGGTCTGTATCAATATGCACAATTAAACAATGGATAATATCCCACTATATACAAAATGTTCAAAAAAAGGGGACTGTAAGCTTTATTTTCTTAAATAGAGTGAGTAGCAGTAAAACTTAAAGGGCTTTAAATGAAATACAAAGAACAATAAAGAAGAAATACAAAGAACTTATAAGGTATTTTGCTTCCTCCTTTCCGCATGTCTTCGTGGTGTAATTGGAAACATACTCGATGCGTATTCGAGAGGTCCAGTCCCGCTCGAGGGCATTGCAGATTTTCCGCATTTCTCTAGCATCAAAAAAACCTAATGACTCTACAGTGACAACCGAACTAAAAAATGGTGGTGGACGATAATTCGTCACCACTAGTATTGGCAACTGGGATCCCTAATCCCCAATCGCCCTTTAAAAGGGGGAGTATATAAGGTCCGCATGTCTTCGTCCTGTAATTGGAAGCATACTCGACGCGTATTCGAGAGATCCAGGGTTCGAGTCCCGGCGAGGACAGTTGCATATTTTTCACGTCTCTTGCTTCAAAATAACCTAATGCCTCTACAAACGCATTTTATTCAAGTTACAGCTTTGCAGCTCAATGTATGTCATTTCTGGAAAAATAAAATGAAAATAGATATAGTGCTAATTTTAAGTTCTGAAAATAATTGCAAACTGACATTTGCTTGCTCCACATACTGGAGTCCATTAGCAAAACTTTGTACAACTTCGTGAGTGTTCACTACATTCAAAATGGATTACCGGACGGTGTGGAGTGTCAAAGATGACTGGCCCATATTCCTTTAAATAAAATGAATATAGTGTGGATAACAGTGACTACAGAAAATTGCACTGCAGTGCTCCAGGACCTCACAGAAAGTACGTAAACCGATTGAACTGTGATTACAACAGAAGCAATTGCTTTACTTGGTTAGGGATTCTATAAAATTGCTAAAGACGGTAGTCCCGGAATGTTCAATTTCCCAACTTGTTCTTATCGTGTGGCCATCTTGGTCACTTGGTCTTTCGATTTGCGACTTTTACCTTTCTGATTACTTAAAATCGAAAGTACACTTCCATAAACCACATTATTTATTTGAACAAAAGTCCGTCAATGTCAGGTAGCTAGCTGCCATATCAAGAAAAGTGCTCAAATATATATGAAGTTTTGAAGATCGATTCAAGTAACGTGTGGACTGAGGAGGAAAATATATAAATAATGCATTTAATATTCGTGCAAATTTTATTTTTATTTTTCTCAATAATAGCTTATTTTAAACTTTATTTATTATTAAAAAGCGTCAGTGTTTTTTGCCCCACACAATATTTATCTCAGGTAAGTATTTATAATTATAAAATCGTTCAAAATAAGTTAGAAAAAAATAAGTTAGATTTGTGAAATAAATTTTACATGAAAGCAATTTCATCATTCAAGATGGGAAAATTTTGAAAGTATAAAATTTTACATAAATCTTAGAATCATTTAAATATGCTATTTAAAATTCGATAGAAAGTGTTAAAATACTTAAAAGTCATTATGTGCTTTTAAAATATGACTAAACGGGAAAGTCTGACTTTCCATAAATAAATGAAATAAAAGTCTAAAGAACTGCAGAGTAGATTTATGCTCATGGCTGAAACTGTCCTTCAAAGATATTGCTTAGTACCTTTAGCCCGTTTAATTTTGTTATGCTACTATCTGTGTTCGTTTGCTACTCGTTTTGGTTAATACGTGAAGGTTTATTAGCATTCTTTATTACTATTTTTTAATTTTCGAATCAAGTTGTAGAGTCATCAGGTTATTTTGAAGCAGAAGAGATGAAAAATGTACAATGCTCTCGCCGGGACTCGAACCTTGACCTCTCGAATACGCGCCGACTGTGCTACGTTAGACCACGAAGACATGCCGGAAGGAGAGAGCTTTGAAAGGGCGACCGTGGATTACCAGACCCAATCGCCAAATCCTGGTGTCCACCAAATTATCATCCACCAAATTTAGTTCGTTCGCCGCTGTCGAATCATTAAGTTATTTTAAGTGGGAGATGTGAAAAATGTGCAATGCCCTCGCCGGGACTCGAACCAGGACCTCTCGAATACGCACCCAGTGTGATACCGTTACACCACGAAGGCATGCTGAAAGAAGGGAGAAAATACCTTATAAAGTTTTGGTCTTCAAAAACTGACAGTTCTCTAATGCAAGTTATGAAAGCGTTTTAAAAATTCAGTAAGCAATAAAAGAAATCTCCTAAATATTAATAGTCTGTTTAAGCTTTAATTACTAAAGTAGTATCATTTAATATTAATGTTAAATTCTATAAATAGATATGTAGGAATATAGGATCGGTACTTACTCTCTAGGCATATGATGTCTGTAAATATACTTCAGAGATGGTTGGTTGTCTAGGGTTCTCAATAATTAATCCAATTTAAGGAAAACTCGAAGATTTAATGGAAACATGAATAGTTGCTACAGACTACAAAGTGATTACATTCATAGAAGGAAATAGATGCGATTATTTACAGATGAATAGAAATCAGCGTCTTTTACATTCAACGTCTTTCAGTCGTGTTACCGTCTTAATGCCCAATCGTCGTCTGCGTTCTCTCCAGCTCAAGGGGAAAAGTTCTTTCGCACAGCTTGCAGCATCATCTGATTATTATTGACGACGCCATCCCATAACTGCTCGTCCATTCTGACGGAATGCGACCTCGCATTATGGTAGTATGCATCTGGGGATCTGAAAAATAAAATTAAAAAAAACCAAAAAAAAAGAGTTTAGTTTGGATTAAATTATGCATCAGTCGTTATCGTCGTGAAATCTTTCTCTCAAAGTCATCTGGAACAGTCCGTCTGGATCCGCCTTCGTACACGCGTCTTCTTAAAACATTATCTGGATCCGTCTTAGATATCCTCACAATTCATCATTTCAATGTGTCGTCTTAAAGCCGTCTTTCTTGACACATTTCCTCCTTAGGCATCATCTTCCCGCTTCTTTAAATTGTTCACGTCTTTTAAAACAATAGTCCATTAGTCAAATCGGGAGAAATTTGTTATGTCGGGAAAAAGTCTAAATCAGGAATCATCAGAATAGGTACTTCACTATCAAAGAGTGTTTGTCCATGGTTTCAGGTATTCAGCACAGGTACTAGTCTTCGAGGGTCCTTCGGTGAATCCAACCTTCTCCACGTCGTATGTGTCATTAGGTTTCACTCTTGTGATTTTGTATGGACCTAAAAACTTGGATTTTAGCTTTATACCTGGCCCTAGTTGAGTGCGTTTGATAGCTACCATATCATTGATCTTGTATTTACGAGGGAATTTTCGCCTTCGATTGTAAGCCTTTCGATTCTCTTCTTGAACTTTCTGAATCTGCTTTTTCGCCTCTTTACGTAGATTTTCTCTAGACTCGATGAAGTCATTCTGGATTTCAGCTTCTATCAGTTCTTTGATCTTTCTGTCTTTATTCGTCTTTATTTTCGTACCAAATAAAAGCTCGAAAGGTGTCGAATTTATGCTCCTCTGAAAAGTCGAATTAATGATTTGTTGAACATCATTTACATGCTTATACCATTTCGTAGGGTCATCTATAGCCAACTTAGAAATGACCGATATGATAGTGGAATTTAATCGTTCTACTTGCCCGTTGGCTCTTGGTAATCCTGTTGTGATTAAGGATAGACGAATGTTTTCCTTAGTACAATAATCAGCAAATTCTTGAGAAGTAAACGCAGTACCTCTATCAGCTACTATATTGCAGGGATTTCCAAACAATGATTTTTGAATTTCAAGTTTAGCTATTACTTCTTTACTGGAGGTGGTTTTAGTCGGATATAACCAAACAAACTTTGTAAACGAATCGATAACCGCGAAAATGTATTTATAATTCTTGTTAGAGCTTTCTAAAGGTCCTAAATGGTCTATGTGATAAGTGTTGAGGGGAATATCTTCTTTAGGTAAAGGATGTAATAATCCTTCCTTCTTTCCAGATTTTCGGTTGGCCAGTATACAGGTTACACAATTTGAGATAATCTTTTCAATTTTCTCTTTCAACTTAGGGATATAAAATTGTTGTTTCAAATATTCTTCGGTACGTTTGGCAGCAAAATGACCTCGTTCATGCGCGTCTTTAATTACTTCAATTTGCATAATCTCAGGTACTACCAGTGCTTCAATTCCATTCACCACTTTGTAAAGCACGTCGTTTCGTAAACAATAATCTTCATACGGCTTAGACTTCAAAACCTCCTTTATAACTTTTATATTCTCATCAGTTTCTTGCGCTTGAATTACCTTAAATGTTATACCATCTTGAATTGCCATACATATAGGGTTTCTACTCAAAGCGTCAACATGTCGCATACGGGTACCAGATCTGTGTTCGATTGTGTAATCGTAATCTTGTAACATTAACGCCCATCTAGATATTTTAGTACAAATGTCTTTCTTGCTCATAGTTTGTTTGAATGCATTACAATCTGTGACTATTTTAAACGGTATGCCCAATACGTACACTCTGAATTTTTTAAGAGCTTCTACGACTGCTTTAACCTCTAATTCGTAGCTCGAATATTTACGTTCAATGTCTGTTGTCTTCCTACTCATATAATAAACTGGATGCATCTGATTGTCAATTAAGGATTTTTGTAACAGAACAGCACCGTAACCGTCAGCACTAGCATCAGTGTGTACTTCCGTTTCTGCTTTCGGATTATAAATACACAAAACAGGTTCAGATGTCAAGATGCGTTTTAACTCGTTAAAAGCATAAAGTTCTTTACTTTCGAATTTAAATTTAGAATCTTTCTTCAATAAATCACTAAGTGGTTTTGCAATTAATGAATAATTAGGTATAAATTTTCTGAAATAACCAGTTAAACCTAAATAACTTTGAACATCTTTAACACACTTAGGTTCTGGAAAGTTAATTACTGCTTTGGTTTTAGAAGAAGAAGGATATAATTTCCCATCTTTAATTTTGTGTCCTAGAAATTCGATTTCGCGCTTCAAAAATTGACACTTCTTAATGTTTAGCTCTAATCCATATTCCGATGCAGTCTGCAACACGCGTTTTAATTTTTGGATTCCTTGAGTTTCATTTTCGGAAGGAATAATGATATCGTCCATATAGATTACTACAGTGTTATCATTTAAAAGATCACGAAATACATCGTAGATATATCTTTGGAAAACGCTTGGACTGTTAGCAAGACCAAAGGGGACTTTCAAGAACTCAAATTGTCCGTTTCGTGTTACGAAAGATGTGTATTTTCTACTCTCCTCCTCTACTTCAACATGAAAAAAACCGTTTTTCAAATCTAATGTAGTGTATACCATTGCTGTCTCTAATTTATCAATGACGTCATCAATTAATGGCAGAGGAAAACGATCTCGAATTATTTTTTTATTCAGGCGTCGATAGTCCAAACATAATCTAAATGTACCATTTTTTTTTCTACTTAGTACGATATTACTTGAGTAATCCGAACAGCTTGGTTTTATAATTTGTTTATCTAACCATTCAGAAATCTGTTTATCAATTTCACGCTGCTCTGCGGGGGGAAAACGTCGCGGAGCGCAATAAACCGGAAGTTGATCTGTCAACACTATTCTCATCTTTAGGGCAGATGTTTTTATTTTATTCGGCTTATAATTCCTTACTAATTGTAGTATTTCATCTCGATGTACCCCGTCTCTAATATGACTTAAATCGATTTCCTCGTCGTTATAAATATCGCGAATGCACATCAAATAGTTTTCTGGTTGCAATTTTTTAATTTCGACTCCTTTTTCATTTACAGTTAATTGCCCTTGCCTTATAATATCTGTACCGATGATAGCTTGTAAAAACATTTCGTTTTCTGAGATAACAAAAATATTTGATCGAAATGAAGAACCATCAATTTCGAATTCGCCTTCAAATCTCCCTATAGGTTTAATTTTCCCATTGCCAAATCCCGTTAATTGTAGATTTGCCGGCTTAAGTTCAGGAAAACCTATCTTCTTATGTATATCTTCACGAATTAATGTTACTTGGCTACCAGTATCTATTAAAGCATCAATTTTCAAGTTACCTAAATTAACAGTTTTATGCATTTCTTTCTGATGAGTCTGAGTAATTGGAGTTACAGTTTTGGCATCTTGGCTATTTTTAGGCGACGTTTTGGAACAATCTACGGCTTTGTGTCCAAATAAGTTACATTTAAAACACTTAAATCCTTTACTCTTATTATTACATGAATTCGATTTATGACCTATACTCCCACAGTTATAACACCTTAGTTCTTTACTCTTACTAGGTATAGCGCGTACTTTATTTTGTGTGTTAGTACTTGAATAACTTTTATTCTTCGTATCTGGAACGCGAATTTTCTCATATATTTTTAATTTCTCTTTAAATTCAGAAATAGTTTTACACCCGTACAAAATAATTTTGTTGCTACTTGAATCAGGTATTCCATTAATTACATAATCAAGAATGGATGAATCATCAACAGAACCACGACTGGCTATTTCTCGCATTGCAATTAAATATTCAGAAAGGGATTCACTAGGTTTTAAATGTCGTTTCTGTAACAAATTATGAAGTTGTGCACTGTTTATTTTAGAACCAAATTCAGATAAAAGATTTTCTTTTAACTTGTCCCATGACATAATACCTTTCAAAGACCGAATAAATACTTTAGCAGAACCAGTAAGCAATTTTTTAGTAAACACAATCTTTTGTAATTCAGATAACTTAAATAACTTAAAAGATTCTTCTAAATCGCCAATGAATGATTCAACCGGATATATATCAGTGCCATTGAATTCTGAAACAGTTTCTAAAATGTCACGAAAATGTAATGAAATATTAGGCGTCTCAATGGTTTGGTCTACTAAATCATTTATAGGTGGTAAATCTAACCGAACAGAATTAATACCATCATCCTTATCAGAATCGTGAACACTTTCGTTTTCGGATAACTCATCATCGTCATCACTTTCGGATTTTAAAAGCTTAAAATCACAAAGACTCTTTAATATTAAATCACAGTTTTTATCAGAATTTGACTCATAGTTAAGATGTAACAAATTACACACAGAAATAAAATCGTTTGCAGTGAAAGTTTGAAGTAATTTTTGTTTCGTTTCTTCAACGTTAAAGTCAGATGGAAAACCACAAAAGTTACGTAATCTTGCTCTATTTTTCCTATCACCTAAAGTTCCGAATACAATCTGATGTAACAGTTTAATAGATTTTGTAGGCCCAGTTCTTAAAGAATTAGCAATTCTAGGTATGGAATTTAAAGTAGCCATCTTGATTCACAATACAGTAGAACACTATTCTTAGAAGTAACAATACGGTAATAATCGAAACAAACTTACTCGTTTTCTCTTGTAATATTCATCGTTATTCTTCCTAGGCTCATCCCGGCCGAGCCCCCAAAATCTGTAGGAATATAGGATCGGTACTTACTCTCTAGGCATATGATGTCTGTAAATATACTTCAGAGATGGTTGGTTGTCTAGGGTTCTCAATAATTAATCCAATTTAAGGAAAACTCGAAGATTTAATGGAAACATGAATAGTTGCTACAGACTACAAAGTGATTACATTCATAGAAGGAAATAGATGCGATTATTTACAGATGAATAGAAATCAGCGTCTTTTACATTCAACGTCTTTCAGTCGTGTTACCGTCTTAATGCCCAATCGTCGTCTGCGTTCTCTCCAGCTGAAGGGGAAAAGTTCTTTCGCACAGCTTGCAGCATCATCTGATTATTATTGACGACGCCATCCCATAGATAAAAGCTTAAAAGTTTAGAATGCAAGATATTTCATTACAGAAAGTGAATATTTTAACATTTATTCCTATAGAATATTTTACCTTCATGGGGTTAGAAATAATGTTTAATTAAATTCCTAAATTATGAATCGAGAAAAAACTTCATTTGACGACCATCCAAATTTCCTCTTTTATAATTATTCGTGCTGACTCAGTTTCGGAATTTTCAGCATCCTAAGCGGAAGAGCATACAGTTGTTTTCAGCATACAGTTGAGGCACTATATACGTTAATCATAATAATAACAAAATATATTTTTATTTAGTTTTCACTAGTTAGATCGACTTGCCTTCGAAAACTTCGCGTCCCTGTGCGATTGCCCATAATAGCCTGCGATACGTAAACTTTATTTTTTAAAAATGATTTTCTTATTGGATGATAAAATCGTCGTGATGATTAAAATGATTGACATATTTTTAAACATAAATTTGTAAATTAATCTAAATGAAAAGCAACAGACTCTAGCGCCAATTGTTTCGAGTTGAAGTTGCTGTGTATTTATTTTCTAAGAAGGTTTCTTGGGAAATAAATGTTGTCCGTCTGAGAATTATTATTATTAACATTGTCGTTGCTGTTACTGTTATTGTTAATTTCATCACTGTTATTAAGAGTTTGGCCAGTAGAGGGTGAAAAGTAATCATGATGTATAATTTTTGTTCTTGGATCTGGCAGCGCCAGTTGAATACGTGATGGACTCGAATAAACCTGAGTCGCAAGTTCTTTTGCCTTTTCGATTGTGCTGTGATATAATTAAATAATGTTTCTTGATACAGGATAACATGAAACCTTGTGTGTTATATTATTATATTGTATTGTTTGGCGCCCAAAAGTTGCGCACGAACAGCTTTTTGTGATTTCACAATGCAGTTTTCACAATGCAGTCACAATGCAACAGCAATGCTGATGCAACAGCTTATGGTTAATGAGTGACGCAGTATCCATGACGTGTTGAAAAATTATTTTTTGCACTGAACCTGGCAGGATGAATGTTTCGAATGTTTATGGATGCTTTCTCTTGGAACGTGAGTTAAGAAATTAGGATTAAATTATTAAAAACTGCATCAGGTAAGCGAATACAATCATTTTTGTTGTTATTATGGTATACGATATTGTTAAATTGAAAGCTGCTAGGAAAACTATGAGACAAGCTATTTCTAAAATAATAAGTGTTTTAGAACCTGAAATTAAAAAAGACATTTGGAATAAGAATATAATAGAAGAAAATTTGTTTTTACTTACTTCTGAACAATCTGCGTTGAAAGAAATTAATGAATAAATACTGGATTTTTTAAAGGGGATGAGTCCGAAACTGAAAAAGAATGTAATAGTGTGTTAGAGTATGATGAAAGAATGAGTGTATGTATTTTTAGGGATAAAAAGAAACTTAATTAAATTCTTAGATAGTGAACATTGAAAATGAATCGCATGGTAACCATACTGCTGCCGTAAAGTTTGAAAGCAAAACTAACATTCGGTTACATAAAATTTCAATGAAATACATGAATCAAAATAAACGAAGCTTCAACTTTGTGAGTTGTGTAATGATTTAAATTATAATAAGTTATTTTGTAAGAATATTGTTCCTGAAGCGAAAGCCCTTTCAAATATTAAACAGAAAGTAGTTGCAGTATCAGATTCTAAGCAGAATGTAGTTGCATCCCTGTCATTTAACTAAGACTGTTTCTGAAACTGCTGATAAAGGTGCGTACTAACAAACTTGCACTGTATACGCTTTAGATACAGATAATACTAGAAGCCAAACAGTAAAAATCTTCATTGATGGTAGATCACAGAGGTCATTTATTAGATCTGATTTAGCTAAAGAACCAAAATTAAAACGTTAAAAAAAGAACGATTATATATTTATTCCTTTGGGTATATCTAGGGTAGATTAATGGAATATAATATTATTCAAATTACCCTGAAACGTATGCATTGCCCTAATGACTCAACCACAGTAGAAGCTCTTGTTACAAATATTATTTCTGGGGCGATCATATAAATTCCATCGAAAAACATTTTGGAAATATTAAAATCAGAGAATTTAAAATTAGCCGATAATGGTGCAGCAGCTGAAATAAAAATATTGTTGGGATCTGATTCATGTTGGGAAGTGCAAACAGGCGAAAAAAAAGTAATAAATTATTTGCAGTGTCTTCTATATTTGGTTGGTCTTTGATTGTATCTTTGGAAGGTGATCAGTTGTCAGGACTGAGTGTTCTGTGCATACTTCTGGCGAACATATTTGTGAAGTTGTTAAAGTCCTGATCTTAAACAGGGAGCTGAATGCAGCTATGTTCAGTGGAAGTGGTAGAATAACTGCACGCAAGGAGGGTTTTAAAATGACCCTTTTATTAAACGACTATTTACAGCTACTTCCCAACTCGGAAGGGATAACAGAAAACAATGACCGCACTTGTGTCTAAGCTGAACAATCAAATAATTTAAAATAAAGTGAGTAGAAATTAAGTAGTCGTTGCTCAGAGAGCTATAAACGCGAGGTTGGCCTCTATGCTAAACTATCAATGGTGCGTAGCAAGACTTAGCTAATACTAACGCACTTAGATTACTTCAATAAGTATTAGAGTAACAGCGCTAAGGCTTAGAATTTAAATACTAGCTGGTCAGGTGGACATCGAACAGAGCTGCAGTGATCTGAGACTAAAAGCTGTCTAAAAGCTAAAAGCTAAAGACTAAAAGCTCTCTCACACCGAGAAGTTCCTTGCTAACCTTTTAAATACAAAACTTGGCTCCACTTCAAATTAGCATAAAGCTGAAACGCGCGCTCATTCTAACGGGAACTTTAAATAAGAACTTAGAGGAAAGAGAAAATTAACATAAAACTTTGTTAGTTTAAACTAAAAGCTTACACAATCTAGTACCTGTATGTTTACAACTGTGCTTCTCATTGCTTGAAGGAAGATAATAATTCAATTAATGAGTGTTTGCGAAGGTTTTGGACTTTAGAATTGGGCTTAGAGGAGGAGGAGAAGGAGAATCCTGATGGTAAATCAGTCCTTGAGAAATTTGAAAAAGAATTGCATTTCACTAATGGTAGATATGTAGCTCGTTTGTTATGAAAATCACACCGTGAAAACTTGGGTAATAATTTAGAAAATGCGAAGCGACGTCTAGTAATTTTGTTTAATAAATTAAAGAATGATGAATGGCTTAGAGGGAATTATGATAGCATTATAAACGAACAGTTAAAAAGTGAAATAATTGAAGATTGCGGAACTGAAAGTCTTGATAGTAATAAATTGTCACATTCTCCAGTGATAAGAAAAAATGTATCAAAAACTAAAGTCAGTATCGTATTGACCTCTCTTCGAAGTGTAACAACGGGGCATCTCTGAACCATTGTTTGATGCCTGGCCTAAATTTCAATTCTTCTGTTTTGAACTTGATATTGCGTTTCAGACAATACAAGCATGAGTTTTCAGCCGGTATTGAAAAGACCTTTCTCCAGATTGGAATTTTTTGAAATTGATGGAGATGTGTTACGGTTTTTATATTTTGATAATTATTACAATTTGAAACATTGTAGAATAACTCGTGTTCCTTTCGGTGTGTCGTGTAGCCCTTTCATTCTGGCGTGCACTATAAGAAAACATATGAAGAAAACAGGGGTAGAAAATCCAGATATTTTTTAGATGTTGAACGGTTCGATCTACGTAGATGATGTTTTCTATGGGCAGATTCCGTGGAATAGGCTTTTAAGTTAAGTACAGGAGCCTATTGCGTGCTTAAAGATGCCGGAATGAATTTGCGTCAGTTTAATACAAATTCAGAGAAACTACAAAAACTTTGGAATGATTACGGAATAATTCAGTCAGAAAATAAACTAAATGGCTCTTTAAAAGTGGCTTAACTTGTATACGAGTAAAGATGTAATTTCCTTGAACATAGATAACTTGTGCGAAACATTAAATAGCTGTAGAAACACCACAAAAAGAACTATATTAAAGGTGACTGCTACTATTTTCGATCCAGTAGGTTTCCTGGCGCCATTTGTATTACGTGCAAAATTGATAATGCAAAACCTTTGGCAGTTGGGTTTAGAATTTGACGACGAAGTTCCAACTGAATGTAAGCAGTTGTGGTCCGAGTGGCACAACTTAATTGTGGCGGTAAAATTGCAAAATTAAAGAAATTTTAAATTTCTCGCTAATATTTCCCCGTCAATATGAATCAAAATAAAAATACCGAAGTGCATTTATTCTGTTATGCATCTACTAAAGCGTACGGTTCAGTCGCATATTTTAGATAGACTGAGGAAAGGCAGGTAGCATTCATTATGGCAAAATCTAGAATTGCACCAATAAAACAAAAGCTCACACTTTCAAGACTAGAGCTGTTAGCAGTATTAACATCGGCAAGGCTTGCTAAAAATTTAAAAGAACTGTTTTAAATTCACGACGAAAATATCTGTCTGTGGACTGACAGTATGATAGTGGTTCACTGGATCCATAGTGCTCCTGAACGTTGGAAAATGTTCGTAAAAAATCGAGTATCTAAAATACAATCATTAACTTGCCCAAGTAACTGGACACATTGTAATGGGAAGTCCAATCCAGCGGATATTTTATCTCGAGGATGTTCAGCCGAATATTTGTTGTCTTCAAAATTATGGCGCTCTTTGGACCAGACTGGTTAGTTGAATCGGTGAGTGCTTGGTCTAGTAAATTTATTGCGACAGCGGAGTTTTCTGATGCTGAATTAGAGCGGAAAAAGTGTATAAATGATACCAGAATACTTCCGTCTATTGCGGAAAATCTAATCCTCTCTTGAATCTTGAAATATACAGTAAATTAATTAGAGCTATTAGAGTGGTTGCATGGATATTTAGAGTTGAAGCGGTGATAAATCGTAGACCATTGAATTACATCCGAAACAATGAGCCTCAAGTTCTGTCACCTGCTCATTTTCTGCTAAAGCAGAAACTTGCTAATTTGCCTCCTGTCAAATACACTGATAAAATGTGTAGCACTAAACAGATTCTTTTAAAGGTGCATCTATATCGTGAAAAACTATTAAATAACTTCCGGAAAATTTTCTATAAAGGTTATTTATAGAATCTGAATTCTGCAATATGCGTAAACAGTCACCGTGCATAACACTACTTGAATGTGAACGATATCGTGTTAATATATGATGAACCCTTACCACGTAATATGTGGAAATTAGGAAAGGTTCTCGAAACGTTTACTGGTAGAAATGGACTAATTCGCAGTTGTGAAATAAAGATTGAGAAAAGGCATTATAAACAGACCTTTACAGTTATTAGTTAAGTTAGAGTGTTAATATTGTGTGATAGTATATTTCCTGAAAACGTAATCTTAACATTTGTATGTATTTTAATATATTTAAAGTACTGCATGTTTAATATTTAAAGTTGAAATGTATATATTAGAAAATTTCAATGTTGTAGAAAGGTATAAGTGTATTTAAAATTTAATTTAATTAAAAAAAACAGGTTTCTGGTAATAGTTCTAGTATTTTAGTTGGATTATTGAAATGTTATTTGGTTATTATCTTGAGTTACAGAGATTCTTGATTTAAATACCTGATGATTGAATAGGAATGTTGTTACAATAATCCTTGATAAATGAAAATTTACTTGAAATTCTTGAAACATATGATAAGTTTTTACATGCTCTTGATGTTTGTGTGAAATTTTCTTGATTACAAAAACTTGAATTTGTATTGAAATGCATAATGATTCTTGAAAATTATTCTTGAAAATGTTCATGTTATCACTGGTAATTTTGATTGTTCTGAACTACTGTTCAGCCGGGCCCAGTGTGTAAGAAATGTTATCCGGAAATATAATTTAATCGCTAGTAGAGGGCGTAAATTCTTCATGATGTATATTTCTTGTTCTTGGATCTGGAAGCGTCAGTTGAATATGGTTTGGAATTCAATAAATTGAAGCCTGAAATCCGAGTCGCATCTTTTGCCTTTTTGATTGTGCTCTGATTTTAATTGAATAATGTTTCTGGATACAGGATAACACGAAACTTGTGTGTTATATTATTATTACCTTTTCGCTTTTTGTGTGTGTTCTATTGACAATGCAATATTTTCTCTTTACTAATGAGATCTTGGCCACTGGGTAGGCCACAGGAATGACGTTTCGATGGAGACTGTTATGGCGGTGATGCGTGTGCTTTGTAAATTAAGATTATTTAATGTGCAGGCAGCTACCTTTGTAAACTAGGTGTTGAATGAAAATAGGCGCCAGTCCTTGTTATGCGTTGCTTGATCTGTGATGCAAACAGAAAATGTAGACAACAGTATTATTCATTGTAGGAGACGTTTTGTCGAAGCGTGTTGTTTTTCGATTTTTTTCTGAGGAAAAGGAAGTTTTTGCACTCCATTAATAAAAAGAATGTGTGGCGCCTGCTGAAATTTTTTCGGAGTTATTATTGGCTGTGACAAGGTCATGGCAGACTGCGATGCGCCAATTAATTTGAAATGAGGCGTGTTTGCGTCGGTCGTTGTTGTAAATTAATAATTAGGCGAGAATTTAAAAGTGGGAGGATTGGTTGAAAAGGGGAATCTTTCCTCCAACTACCAGTTCTGAGTTGGAATGCTCAGTGTTTCTTTGAACTACTTGTTTTGAATCAAAATCGCTGAAACAACCTTGTATTTGGTGTACATTTATCAAAACACTCAATCGATTTCGAGGGCAGCTAGCTACAGGTCCCTCCTCATCAGGAGAACGAACCTTCTAGAAAAAGGACTACTTGTTTTGAATTGAATGGTGAGAGGTTTCGTCAGCTGCTAGTTTTAAGTTGGATACGAAGTTGGCAAAAATGAAGGAAAAAAGGAGGTAGATTTTATTGAAGGAGAGCTGCTGAGAGTTTCTTTCAGATACTTGTTTTGTGTTGGATACTGAGAGTTTTTTGTCAGCTATTAGTTTTGTGTTTGATGTGAAGTTAGCTAAAATGAAGAACAAGGAAAAAAAGATAGATTTTGTTGAACGTGGAGGGCTGGAAGTGTTTCCTTCTGCTGCTTGCTTTGGGTGAAGACTGCAGTTTTAGATGAAGAAGTGTTCCAGTTTCGAGATTTCGAGAAATAATTTCCACAATTTACGAATAACATGAGTCACTGTCTGAAAGATGTGCAAGGAGTGGATGAAGAAAGAACTTTTTAGTGGCGATATCCGGAAATAAACAGTGTGACAATGAAGAAGAGAAGCACAATAATGTGATGATGGCTCTCCAGCGCAAGCGAGATAGAAGTAAACTTGCGAAGATGACCAGCGCTGTGGAATGAATAAGTGTATAATGTAAAAGAAGCATAGGAATTCACAAAACACCCGAGAAGAATGTGAGATGAGCTGTGGGATATTCTCGCCAGGTGTTCCAGTTGCCGAAGCCTAAAGAGACACATATTCAGCGTAAGACAGAAAACGGCTCCACTCTGTGAACAATAATAAACTGTGCTATGTACTATAAGTGACTGTGTTAAAAACAGGTTTCCTGTGCTCAATTCGCAGTCTGGCTGTTGGAAAGTCATTGTACTGCATCGAAAAATTTGTTTTATTTTATGATTGTGAGGAACCTGAAGCCGGCAGTCGAAGTACCCTTCACCTTCTCTTAGTTTTAGAGAGATTATGGAAATCTGAATTTTATTTGAATGATAAATATATATTCAGGAGTTTAGAATAAAGTGTTTATTTGTATGTTTAGTGTGACTTTAATATGTTATTGGGGAATGTAGGAAAATGTATTAAAATGAATAATTTTGTAGCTAGGATATGTGTGTTTATTTAGGGCTATGTTTTTGTTCACGACAGATCAAATTAATGAATTGTAAATAGAACTATTGATTGAACCTGGGTTATTTCCTAATTACTGGTACATTTGTACTAAATTGACAAAACCTTCATTAGGCAGTAAGATTAAAAAATGTAGTTATCAAAGTTTGTATGTCGTATATTCCTCACCTAAAACTTTTTCAAAACAGTTAAGATATAGCTCTTTGCATAAAACATTGTTTGAATCCAATTAAACTACTCAGTTGCCAAATCTTGTTTCCTTCAGACGCATGTACATCCAGCTGAGACTCCTTTCCGTATTCTACGTGGAAGATTAAGATTTGTCATCTGGAAGTATAAACTGTTCAAGAATGCATGATTTTGTATATTATCACTCTAAATATTTGATAAGAAGAAAGAAGTAAAACGAAAAGTAGATTGGAATTAAATCTTGGGAATGTTCTACATATTTCAAGAGAATATAACATTATAGTCTTCAAGAAGTAAAAACATTCATTAGCTTATTAATATGATGAACCTAATTTAACTCACTAATTTGGCTTCAGACATCAATATAAAATTAATTAAAAAATGAAACACGGATAGTCTGAAAACTAATAATTAGTTAAACTCTAATATATTAGGCATCTAATATGGTTCTAACGTAGTTGGTTATCTTAAATGTACAAAATTGATAACATGTACAATGTAAATATATGCCAGTTTTCTTAAGAAAGTCCTCCGAAAAGATAGATCTCCACTTAAGCAGATAATTTCCTATTATTTTTGCCACAATTAAATAACTTAATCCAAAGCAATGTCAAAATCACGAATGTTAGTCAGTTTCCCTTAGCAAGTCTTTCACGAAAATATTCCTTCCCTTATATAGATAGAACTCGTGTACTTTGCGGTATTCAAATAACCTCAAATACCTTGAAGTTTCAAATTTGAAAGCGTGTTTTGAGTTCATCGAAATTTCAGAAGCACTTAAAGAAACCATCCATAATTTAATCGCGTATCATATTGTTTTGAAGCATAAATCATTTATTTCAAATTTAGTTCGAAATTATATACAGTTTTAAGGAAAACACATTTGAATAGAAGCGTCATTGTTGCCTAGATAACCGAAATTGATAATGATAGTTAAATGAAAGTTTTGAATAAATTAGATTTAGTAACATTGCAATATAGAACGACGGTTTTTATCTTCATATAAGACAAAAACTATCGGCTAGAATGTATCGATTTTCGATGTAGCCTCACTAAAATTTCAATCTTAATCGTTTATTGTTCAATATAATTAGGGCATTTGTGTTCGACGGCTCCAGTGTCAATCCTTATTTAGTCGGATGTTTTTATTTGAGATTAGGGGCAGAAATAATCTTTTGATAAATTTAGAATTTAATACAAATAATTTGAAATTGTTCTAAGTTTGTAATTAGTTTCATTCAGTTATTGTTCTCAATACGAATTTTATATTTCTAATTGCATGCCTGTAGTCTACTTTCAGATCTAGCTAGTATTTTAAAATTTATACTTATTTTTTACATGTTGCAGGCATTTATTTACACGCATTTAGCCAATTTTTAAATTGTTTTCTTCGTATTAAATTCATCAGTTCTGACCACAATGCAGTAACTACTTTCAATTTTGTCAGTTCTTTTTAAAACATTTTAACCAAATGCTGCCATTTTCAGTTCCATGCCTATCGGAGTTGAGCAGCAGCTGGTGTACAATTTAATTGTTTTTCCTAATTTAAATTCTTCTGAATATTAATTATTTTAAAACACGTTTTCGGTCTTACTAAATTATATTTTGGCCAACTAAGAAGCAAATTATTTGCCTTTTACATGTCTCGAAACACCAACGCCCCAATGAAAATCTCATAGCGAATGTAAAATACTGCAGTTTTATAAAAACATTTCGTTTTTCACTTTTCTTAAATTTAAGAAACATTGTTTGCACTGTTTTAATCGAAGTTCATTTTTTTCTGCTTGAAATTGAATTTTCAATAATTTTTATCTCAAAATTATTTAACTTTTAGAAATATTTCACTTATATCAATATTATGCAGTGATTCTTTACACTGTTTTGAACTAATTTCTTTTTTTGTTCTACTTAATATTATAATTCAATTAATATAAATATATGTGTGTGCAGGACCCTCGCCGGGACTCGAAACCTAGACCTATCATATACGCTTCGATTATTCTTCCAATTACACCCCGAAGGCATGCGGAAAGTCGATAGAAATAAGCTGATAATATTATCATGCATCGTAATACTATATTCTATTATGTGACTGCAGTTCTTTCGAAATAAAATCCTCTTGGCGTTAACTATATGCAAAATTAATATTGTAACTGTTTTGCGTTTGTTTACTACTTGAAAAAAGAAATTTATGTTGTGACAAAAGTATTGATTTCGCCTTTTTCGCAAAAACTGAACTGCTACAATTTTAAAAGAATTCAAGACAATGCCGGCAGGTAGAAAATATAAGAACAAAAATATACGGAATAAAAGCTACTTCCTGGAAAAATTAGCCTTAGGCATGGAAAAGAGCTTCATAGTTTTCCCGAAAACGCTAAGCGGGAAAAAGGCAGTGAGTTGCAAGCAAAAGCACGAAGATACTGAAACAAAGCATCCGGTATCCGGTCGGAAACTGTTACTTAATGCTCAGCATAAAGAAAGAATCAAAACAGTCTCGGATAAGAGACATCATGAGATAGTGGCAATAGCATTAATGCATTCCATTGCGCGGTTAACAGTTCCGCTGAAATAATGAGTTTGAAGAAATTTCTTTTTTTTTAATGTGATTTTACGTACTATATTTATAAGGAACTTATGCATGCAGCTTCAGAAGGCTTGTATTCAATTAATGAGTATGCTCTCAAATCGTTGAATATATATATTATCTTTTGCTGTAATTTTAACCCATCGATCTGAAGATGTTCATGATTTTCTTATTATATCATTTACAGTTTTTCCTCAAAATAAGTTATTAATATTTGAGTGTGGTCAGATTATAAGATCAATCTTCACATGATTAAAAGCAAAGCTAATGTGCAACGTGAGTACTAGCCAATTTCCCTTAGAAAGTCCTCCATAAACGCATCCCGTCCCTTCGGCAGATAGTCCTCCTTTGCTCTATTATATCCAAATAAGGCAAGCTAAACGTAGCGAATGAGAACTGAGGGTGTTCGTAAAAAGTAAAGTTTAAGATATCAAAACTCTTTCTAATTCTGATTGGCGGAATTATTGCTTTGTAGCATAAAACCCTCACAGATTTGCTGTCCAGAAGAAAGAACTGATTGCTGTAAAGGTCAAAGAACTTTGAAAGAATGACCGACGCGGGAGAGGAAAGACCATTGGCTAAAAAACAAATAACGAAATTTTCCAGCTGAAGGCTGAAACTCAGAAATCCATTAAAGCCCCTGTAGGAATTAAATGCTGGCAACTAAATGAATGAATATTTTTGACAGCATGAACAATATTCTCTTAAGATTTTAAGTGAATTATTTTCCTATTTATGAGTTCATTCAGAAATTCTTTGATAACAAATGAGTATGTATCCCTAGTGAACTAACTATTAATTCCTTTTCTGTTTTTTTTTTCCTATTTTCAGCTGATTAATGTGTTTCCCAGTGCCATTAGTTACTTGTTTCTTATGTTTTTCTTTTGTGAGAATACGCTTCTTTTGAGATATATTTTCTTGTAATACTTTTTCATGCAAATCAAGCATTGCCTTTGATGTAGAAAACCTTTTTCATTTTGGAAAACAATTAATTTATATTCTTTTGTTTCATGACTTAAGTGAAAGCACAATTTACATTGACTGATACTAATGCCATTTAGATTTGTAAAACGTAGGCACATTTTTATTTCTGTCATTATGTTTTCAAAACGAATATTCTTTATATTTGGAAGAATTAAAAATTTAGCACCGTTATTAGACATTTTTATTTTAAAATAAGAATTTCTAAATTCGAAAAGCTGTTTTTTTTAAAGAAATATATTTTTAATAATTATTTATTAAAATAAATATATTCTTTACATACTTTGTGCAAAGAAATTTTAATAATTGTTTAATGCTGCTTCTTTCAACCTTCGCTTCAAACAAATTTAATTCCTGTAAAAATATTTTGGTCTAACGTAATGAAAACTGGAGCCGACATATCGACGTTAAGTTTTTATTTCTTTTAGCATTTAGTATGAGCTTAAGTTCATCGTGTAAATTGGGAAAATTTACAAAATGGTAAAAATTTATAGCAAAATTTCAACCTAACAGTTAAATTCAAAGGTATATAATTACAAGCAATAAACATGTTCCAAAAGAAAAATGCAAAGTAGAATAATATTAAATATAAAAATTATGTAATAAAATTATTTAAAAAGCATTCGTAGTACTATTAATCATGGTTGACCTAAATACTAGAACATAACCCTTCGCTACATGTAAGATTATATTTTCTTTCGTTACTAAGACATTGTGCAACTTTTATGGAGTTTAATTTAAGGTTAAATAATTAACAGCTCCGTGAAGTAAATTTTCTGAATTGGTCGTGTGCTTAAAGATTTAACTTATATTTAATGACGTCTGCTAGAGTAGTGGCTAAAATATTTACAGTAGAGGTCATTAATGTGATCACATTTACCCACGGCTACTTTAATAATGTTAACCGAATAATAACATTAAACGATCAGAAAAAATATCCTTCAAAACAGGAGTGGCATTTAACTAATTTAACATAAATATATAAAAAATTTAATGTAAAACTAGACAAAAAATAAGTACTTTCAAAGCATTTTATTTAGGAAATGTAAAATATTATTTATGAACTGTTCGTAATGTTTCTGCAATTTATATGACTGATGCAATACCCCTAAACTTCATACCCGAAATGCATCCCTTATTCATTGGAAGGAAATATGCTAAAGTAAAATTTAAGCAAAAAAAGCAATCTTAGTTTAGCGTAGACGCTTTCAGAAATTTTTCTTTTCAGGAGCAAGGAAAGAAAAAAATTCCGGAGAAACTTTTATTCTCCTGAAGAAGAGAGACCTATGCCTAGTCACCCTTAAATCGCCAGAGATATTCAAAATTTACACCATACTAAAGTTACTTTCTTTCCTCATTTTAAATGGCTGACTAAAATAGAAATAACGCTGTTTAGCCGTTTTATCCCTTATTTAGAGACATTTCTCTGTCACTTGACAACTTTTATTATCTATTTTAACCATATTTGGACACCTTAGTTCAGTTAAAAAATATTGCGTAATATTAACCGATTTTTTTTGACAATAAATGATGTATTTTCCTCGATTTCATATGCAAGTGGGCAGGATTTCAACAATTCGACAACAATATCCGAAAGATAACATTAACCGCGATCACAATAAGCAGTGCTTACTGTACCTCATCTTCGATACAGAATAATTATTTATGAAGAATATTTTGTCTCCGTTGACCTTTGCATCACTTCAGTACTAACGTTTCTGTTTTGGCTTTCGCACTTATCGAGCAAACCTGAATTTATGTTGTTTATGATATCTTTACTTGTAATAAAGGTTCTGGAATTTCGGCTTTCCTATTCTAGTTTGAGTAAAAAAAACTTAATATTTTCCACCAATTCTTAGGCTGACAAAGCCATTTACATTAAGTAGCTATACTATTATAAGATACACAAAATACACTGGTGTGCAAAAATTAAGGACGAAGTCGAAAAATTAGCATATCAGCTGAACGAAGAGGCAGAGCGGACAGAAAGACCAATCAGGAGATTAAGTAAGGTGATGTACGGTAGCACATGCGCAGATATGCAGGTAGACATAATGGGGGAGTGTCTGAGTAGTATAAAGCATGTTGTCGGTGTAAGATCAGTATTTCTGGCAAAGAGATTACACGCCGTATAGCAGTTAAAATCACACCGAGTTGCTGCCTCAGCGAGAAATGGCGAATAATCAATCTGTTAGACGACATCTGGATGCTTTTACCCGAGGTCGAATCATTGGGAAGTTGGAGAAAGGCCGCAGTGTGACAAGTGTGGCTGCAGAGTTCGGAATTGCTCACAGCATCGTTTCACGACTTTGGAGACAATTTCAAACTACAGGAACAGCTATCCGGGGGTTTAGTAATGGTCGTCCACGAGGAACCACACCCGCAGATGACCGGTATATTGCTTTACAGGCCAGAAGAAACAGGCGGCAAACACCTGGAGAAATCGCTAGACACACGACACAGGCGACTGATCGACCGATATCGCATTTTACCGTGGCCAAAAGACTGCACGGTGGTGGTCTGTTTGCACGACGCCCTGTACGGTATGTACCTCTAAAGCCTGCCCATCGGAGAAGGCGTTCTCTGTGGTGCCGGGAACACCGGAATTGGAGAGACAATGAATGGGGACGAGTACTCTTTACAGATGAGAACAGATTTAGTCTGAGTTGCAATTCTAGACACATACACATCTGGACAGAGCGGGGAACACGCAATAACCCCTTCAACATCATCAAAAGGGACTGTTTTGGAGGTCACGGAGTTCTCGTTCGAGCAGACATAATGCTTGGTAGCCAGACCGACCTTCATACCTCCCAAGGAGGTTCGTCACCTGGGACTGCTTTTGTAACGAGGTTCTTTCTTATATGCGTCTTTTCACAAGGGCTATGGGTCCTGAGTTCCTCTTCATGAACGACAACGCTCCACCTCATCGCACAGTTACTGTCGAAGAGCTGATGGAGAGTGAAGATATTGAACACATGGATTGGTCGGCAAGGTCTCTGGATCTAAATCCCGTCAAGAATGTACGGACCTTACTAGGGAGACCCGTGGCAGCACGTAACCTATCGCCAGTAATGATTCCGAAACTGCGATTGGTGCTACAAGAGGAAGGAGCAGCAGTGTCTCAACAGCTCATTAACAACCACATATCCAGCATGCACAAATGATGTGAAACCTGCCTAGCAGTCAGGGGAGATCATATTCCCTATTAAAGACCGGATGTTTCTTGCTGGACACCCATCACAGGGATGTTTCGGCCTTCAGTCGCATTGCGCTCCATGCTACTTTTTCAATAAAGCTTCTTTTTATCCCTCTGATTTCTCTTTTAGTAAGTGTTGCTTACATTACTCATGTCCTTACGTATTAGATATTGTTGCAATAATAATCTTGTACTTTTGAAATAGTTGAATTTGAAATATATATGTTAATAAATGGCAACTTTTGAAACGCCAACTCGAGAGCTGGGTGCGGTTCTCGCGCGAAGTAAGAAAATGATTTTTAATTTAAAAAAAGATAGAATACGTTTTGGCTGTTAATTTTTGATGTTACCTTTTCTTTGACTTATATGTTGCAGCTATGAAATTGATCTATTAAATAAAGTTTGCTGTGTTCCAATGGAGTTTGCTTTCATTACGAAACAAGCATTACAGTATTAAATGTGTTGATTTGGAAAGCTTTTGTACAAAGTTATATTGAAAAAACCGTCTCGTCCTTAATTTTTGCACACCAGTATAAGTTCAGTTTTCTATAGGAAGCATTGCGATCTTTGTGATAGCTCTTTTTAATTCTCCTGACTTTGCTTTGATTTTAACAGTTCTTACTTCATTGTCAGATCCATGATAGATTTTAATAACTCGACCTAAATTCCATTTGCAGATTGGCAGATAGTCCTCCTTGATCAGTAACATAGTACCAACTGAAATATTGTCTTTATCTATCATCCACTTATTTCTCTGCTGCAGAGTTCCTAAGTAGTCATTCGATCATTTCTTCCAAATAATCGGAACTACTTTTGTTGTTCTCTGCCACCGGCTTAACCGATTTTCATTTACATCTGTTATCTGATCCGTCAGGATGGTTAGTGGTAAGTTGTGATTACCTTTCATTCTTCAGGATGAGTCTAGCTTTTTGATAAATTCTTTTATTGCTACACTAAGTATTTACATATACTTACATTATAGTTCAAGAATACTCATCACCTCGTTCACATTTTCTCGACTGCCGATTCTCGATTACCATCGTGCTCGTCTGTCGGCGGCTTTTCTACAATGCCATCTATCGGCTGATTACATTCGGTCATTCTGACTTGACAATCGTTCCGATTGTTCTGAGTACAAATTAATTTTCTAATACATATATATTTCTACATTAACTCGTATACACATTATTTAACAAGAAGAATTCACATTATACTAAAATTTGATACCATAATATACTTACTTAAATTCACATATTTTTTTAAATACATTAGCATAATAATGGAAATTTTCTATAAATCATTTCTAAATACATAATATATCTGAAATAATACTGATTTATTATCAATCCTAAAATGATAAGTTCGAATAGTCCAAAAATTCACTAAGTCTTTCAGTACAACATTCAAAACTTTAAATTCAATGTAATATTCAAAAGCTCAGAGTCTCTGTCAGCAAACATATGTAGATAAACATAAAAAAAAATGGAAAGGTCTCACCTTAATCTCAGGAAAAAGCACCTCCATTAGTCCTTGCGAACAGATCTTTGTGGGTTCCGTCGAGAGATCAAGTTTGATAACTGGTAAGTATCTTGATCGTTGCCATTGTCCTCCTCTCATCATCATCGTCAGAGCTGGGATCGCACCTCCATGGTTTCAAGTTGGCTCACATGAGTAATGGTGGTGAAGTAGCGACCTCGATCCTTCGCTTCTAGTTGTGTAATTCTGTAGGTATCACTAGGTAATACTTCCGTTATCATAAATGGCTCTCGATATTTCGGCTATGTTTTGGTAGCTTGACCTGTAGCTTTAGGAGCACATCTCATCACAACTATTTCTCCTTTTTCAAATATTAGTGTACGACATCGCTTCCTATCGAATCTTTCTTTCATTTTCACTTGCTGTTCTTCAATTCTTCCTCGCGCTTGTTCCTCGATTTCTCGCGGGTCGTTCCATGTATCTGAATCTTCATTTGCTAATTTCCAAAGTGCACCATCATTAAATCTAGGCGAATACCCATATAGCATTTCAAATGGAGTCTTATTCGTAGTTTTGTTTAACATGTTGTTAAGATTTCTTTCCGTCTCTTTTATTTTTGAATACCAATCTCTGTGTTGCTTATCTGTCAAACTTGTAATTATCGTTCGTAAAATTGTTCTGTTGACGCGTTCTACCATACCATTGGCTTGGGGGTGTTTGGTAGAATTCAAAGTATGTTGTATGCCGTTATCTGTACAATACTGCTTAAATTAGTGAGAAGTAAAACAAGATCCTCTATTACTTATTATTTTTTCCGGTAGTCCAAAATCTTTAACAAAATTCTATAAAGACTGTAAAACATTTTTAGCACCAGTATTTTTAACTGCAAAAATTCTCACAAATCTAGTCATGTTATCAATTATCACTAACAGTTCTTGATTACCTCTCGAACTCTTTACGAAAGGACCCAAGTGATCCATATCAACAATAGCAAACGGCTTCTTACCAGGTTTTAAGGGATGTAACAATCCTTGTTGCTTGCCACCTGCCCCTTTATTCATAAGGCACTCGAGGCACGCTGATATATGTCTTCTTACATATCGTTTCATGCCTGGGAACCAATACAATTCCTTAATTTTGCTAACTGTTCTATCTGCAGAAAAGTGGCAACATAAATCATGAAATTTCACCAGTACACTCTTCCTCGTGTATTTAGGAGTCACATAGAGAAGTCTCTCTCTTCCATCCACTATGGTTTTCCGAAAAAATCTATTCTTTTTAAACACGTAATTCCTAATTATTTGTTTCTCGTCAGCAGTTCGTTCTTCTTGTTTCTTCTGGAAAATTTCGATAATTCTTTTAAGTTCTTGGTCAGCATGTTGTATCATTAGTATTTGCTCTTCTTCGGTTAGAGATTGACAAACTTCAAAATTTTCAGCTATTCTCGTCATCGTGTCATCAGCTTCTGATACAGGACCTCTACTCAAAGCATCAATCAACATGGGACAGTCTTTTTCCTGGCCTATGTTTTATCTCAAAATCATATTCTTGAATTAAACTACACCAACGGGCTATTTGAGGATTTGTAGTCTTCTTTGTATTCATATATATAAGGGCTTGACAGTCAGTAATGATTGTAAATCTTATGCCGATTAAGAACTGTCTTAACCTATCCAACGTCCATACGATTGCCATTAACTCTCAAATCCCACTTCTGACACCAGTTGTTACGTTATTCGGTTTCGTGGATTTGAGAGTATCCGAAGAAAACACGATGCAGAACAATAAAAAGCACAATTTATTTACAAGAATCACTATTTACAGCACAGTTCCAAAATTACCTTTAAAAACGTCGGAAATCTACAATAAATACGCTGAAACAATCAGCAACACAGCTTCAGGCTGTAACTGTAAAGGTAGCTTCACGGCAACACTAAACATATAATAAACACCGTGGAACAATCACCAATACACTGTCAAGCTATACTGTAAAGGTAGCTTCACGGCAAAGCACTATCTCGATCGCTTTCCGTTCGCAAAACTCTCGCGTAGCTTAGCACTCACAGTAAGCAGCGATTCTCACAATGCCGGCTCTCAGAAACGCAGGGGTTTATATAGCTTTTCCTTAGGTTCCACAGGTTTCGAGAAATATCTCGACAGGAAGTTACTCTAGAAGCTTCCCGATTGGACCATGGGATATTGCCGATTTGGTCGCCAAATGGGCGATAACGTCGCCAATCTGGCAACCCCACCATACACTATTTTATGGCAACCCTAGTGCTATGCCGGAAAGCTTACATACAGGCGTAACCGCCGAATTTTTCGCAACACTGCCCCCTTCCAAGGACTGCACGTCCCGGGCAGAACAATCCCTGGTTGGGAGCCAAAAAGAAATAATCGAAAAAGCTACAAAACAGATAAATAAATAAATTACAGTAATAACAAATAAATTAATAAATAACAAAATTTGCAAATATTTAGAGTATTTACAAATAACAAAGAAATAAACATTTACACTAATTACAAAGATCTATGTACAAGCAACTATGCATAAATCATACAATTAAACATAAAATTTATACAAAAAATACAAGAATAATACAAAAAAAATCAACCATTACGAAATACGGGGTACCCATAACAAAAATAACTATCACTAATTACTATGGCCATAGTATGGAGCTAACCTATCATAATGTCCAATCTTAGGTTTGGAATTGGGAGACTTACGGATCTGTATTACGACGTCATTCAGTCTGTTGAGGACTGTGTAGGGACCCTCCCAAGGTGATTGCAGTTTGGGAGAAATGCCCTTACGACGGCTCGGATTCCACGGCCAAACCTTGTCGTTTTCCTGGAACTTATGTTCGGTCGCTCTTGCGTTGTACCTCTTCTTCATCCTGTCCGTCGAGATGTTAATTCGCTCTCGAGCAAATCTGTGCATCGTTTCCAACCGGGCTTGGAGATCCTGAACGTACTCCTCAGGAGAGGACTGTAGATCCGGAGGACGGCCGAAAAGCAGGTCACTCGGAAGACGGAGATCACGACCGAAGAGTATTTATGAAGGGGAATAGCCGGTACTCTAGGGGACAGCACTACGGTAAGCAAGCAGGAACAGGGGCAGCTTACGATCCCAGTCTTCATGGTTCTTGGAAACCATAAGCGATAGGTGGTTCAAGATTGCGCGGTTAAATCTCTCCATTATGCCATCAGACTGCGGATGTAACGGATGTCTGTGTTTTCTTTATTTCCAATAAGTCGCACAGTCCTTTGAACACAGCCGAAGTGAAGTTCCTGCCTTGGTCGGTATGAATCTGGAGGGGAGTGGGAAATCTAGATACTCAGTTCTGCAACAGGACTTCAGCCGTAGTGACAGCCTCTTGGTCTGGAATTGGGTATGCTTCAGGGGACTTCGTAAAATAATCCATGACAACTAGAATGTATCTGTTGCCATCTTTAGTCCATGACAGAGGTCCCAGTATATCAAGGGCAATTCGCTCGAAAGGCGCTCCAACGTTGTATCGCTGCAGTCTTCCGTGACAGCGTTCCTTCGGTCCTTTCTTGTCTGCGCAGGCATCGCAAGACCGGCACCATTTCTCAACGTCGTTTCTTGCGGAACGCCAAAAGAAGCGCTCTCGAACTTTGTTTAATGTCTTCATATAGCCGAAATGCTACTCCTGTTCGGCTGCTGTGTATTTCTTTCAGGACATAAGGTATTCGGTTTTGAGGAAGCAGCAGCTGCCATCTTTTATTAGTTCCATCGTCGCTTTCCCACAGTCGATATAAGACTCCATTTCGAAGGCGAAGTGAGTCCCAGAGAGCCCAGTACCTTTTAGTCATAGGACTGAAGATGGAAACGTCATGGAAACGTTTCGTAGCCGATGATTCCTTCAGCTCTATTACTGGCTTAATGTTAGGATCCGCCAACTGGTCTTCTCTAACTTTTTCATGACTCCACGGATCTGGCTCCGATACTGTTGAAGATGTTACTTGTCGGATGCTAGGATTCGCCAAACCGTACTTAGCTTCTGCTCTTGAACAGTACTCACAATGCGCAGGACAAGGCTTCCTAGATAAAGCATCCGCATTTCCATGGGAGGAGCCTTTACGATGTTTTATTTCAAAGTCATATTCCTGGAGTCTTTGAATCCATCTGGCTATCTGTCCTTCAGAATTTTTGAAATTCATTAGCCAAGTTAGGGAAGCATGATCGGTGCGGAGCAAGAATTTTCTGCCATAGAGATAATGATGGAAATGCTCTATGGCTTTTACGATAGCGAGCAATAATTCCTTTCCGGTTTTGACAAGCACTTACTGCAATAGACTATCACTCGCTCTTCACCGTCAATCATCTGGGAAAGGACAACTCCAACACTTTCGTTGCTTGCATCGTATCAAATATGAATTTTTTGTCGATCTGGGGATATGCGAGCACAGGCGTAGATGTTAATGCCGTCTTCAGCTGATTAAAAGATTTTTCGCATTCCTCAGTCCACAAAAACAAGATGCCATTTCCCATCTTCATCACGTTGCATTAGTATTCCACTCAAACCTTCTGCGCTTGCATCACAATGGACCTCAGTTTCTGCATACGGTTGATAGTGAGCTAATATGGTCTTATCAGTCAGTCGTTGCTTTAATAGTTCGAACGACTTCTTTTGTTCCTGGTTCCACTCGAAGTCTCGATTGTTCTTTGTCAATCTGGTCAACGGTTGGCTTTGTAACGCATACTTCGGCACAAAACGTCTGACAAATCCAGTCAGACCCAAAAATCTTCGCCCTTCGTGCACATTCTTTGGTTATGGAAATTCCGTTATGGCTCTTATTTTTCTAGGGCCTGGTCTGATACCATCTTCGTTTATAATAAAACCCAAGAAATCTACTTCTCTTTTCCCAGATTCACATTTAGATAATTTTAAGGTTAAATTTGCTTTTCTTAGGCATTCTAATACCTCCTTTAATTTGAAAATCATCTCTTCCCAAGATTTTGCAGGAATAAGTATATCATTCATATAACACAAGACCTTAGTGTTCAACAAGGGGCCTAGGACATACGCTGAAACTCAGCAGGAGCATTTACTAACCCAAATGTCATCCTTTCGAACTGTCCTGTTTCATCTGGAGTAATGAACTATCTTCAATTTAACTTGTTCACTGAACGGTATTTGCAAATAGCCATGGGCTAAATCCAGAGTACTGAAAATGTTACATCCTCCTAAACATTCTAAAATATCATCTATTAGAGGCAAAGGGAACTTATCCTTTATTGTCTGATTATGAAGTCTGCGGCAATCAATTACCAGTCTATGTTCTGTTTTTTTCTTTACTAGTAACACTGGACTAGCGTAAGGCTATTTGGTTTCGAAAACTATCCCATTATCTTTCCACTCCTTAACAATTTGTTCAGCTGCATTCGTTTTGTACGGACGAGAAGACAGGCTTACTCCCGTCAATTTCTTTGATGTCCATTTTTATTACATCTGTGCAACCTAATTCATTTAAATTAAGAGCAAAGCAATCCCTAAATTCGTTTAACAATTTTAAGATATCAGTTCTTTCACTATCTGTAGCTATCTCATCAAATTTTATATCATCTAACTTAATTGGGTGAATATTTTGAGAAATGGAAAATACATGGTTTTGTGCTTCATCTGTGTTTATATCAGACGCATCAATTTCCTTTAATCCCCAGTCTTCTGTTATATCTATTACCCTGCTAACACACTGGTTTCCATTTAATCTGATGTTATTGTGTCCTATGCTCATAACTGGAACTATTACTCTACCATCAGTTACTTCTATTACTGAATCTGGACTTCCATGCTTGTTTTGAAATAAAATCAGTCCATTATTTATATCTGGGGTTACAAAATGTACAAAGTTTATACTGATATGTTTACATTTTTCTTTTGCGAATGAAGCTTTTCAGATAATTCCGTTAACAAAGATATTTCCACTGTCGAGCAAAATTCTAGCTGGAAATATTTCTCCTTCATTTCCCTTAATATAAACAATCGCTGTCGATAATAGGACTCTATTAACTGCATTACATTTTTTTATTTACATTAGTAGCTGTCATAAAACACTCGTCATCCTTATTTATTTCGGCGTGAACGTTGAGTTTCGTGCTTTCGGTAGACTGACTGGCGTCTGACGTTTGATCGGATGGAGACGCGATTTCGCAACTTTATTTTGGGAAATCGAAATTTTTTCTCGCTGGTAACAGAGTAATGAATTATGCTTTGTTCTGCATCGGCCGACAAGAGTAATTGAAAGGGCAGTTTCTTACTCCATGATTCCGAAAACAACAGAAACATAAATTGTGCTTTTTGACATACTCAACTCTATCTTTCAAGTCGAATTTTTGAAATTTAGAACATTTAAATAATTTATGCTCCCCATTACACAGTTTGCAAATACATACATGCTTCTCGTTGACACATGAAACCATTAAAGAAACTTTTGCTTGACTTCGTTTAGGCATTATTGGAATTCTGGAAGCGTTTAATGTCCTCGCGTGATCTTTTAAAAATTCTAATAAATTTGTAACTTTCGGTATTTTTTCTTTCTTTAAATCCCTTTCCCACCATAATTTAGTACTCTGGTCAAGTTTCTGGCTAAGAATAAATGCAAACATAGTGGACGAAACCCCATCTAAATTTTGTTCTAGACATTCTAACGATCATACCACTTCACTTGTAACAACAATTAAATTTAGAATCGTGGAAGCTGACTCGTTTTGAGTAACGGGAATACTCATAAATTTTTTGAGATGTGCATGCACTTGTTATTATCCCTTATAGCTATCGTTTGGATTATTCTAAAGGCATCTTCTTTCAGTGTAAAATTGCAGTATTTAATACTACAATTAAATACTACAATTTTACAGCATCTGATAAACTTGGATTCTGATCCAATACTCGCTTTAAAAATATCCTTAAAGGGAAGACAGGAATGCATTTTCCCTGAAAATGTCGGTAGCGAAATCTTAGGTAAACGCACAGCAGAATTTTCAGAAAATACTGTATTTTCCACTTTATTCTCTTCAACAACTTTTGACAATCTATTGTTTATTTCAAATTCTTTATCAATAATACTGCTGTTGATTTCATCTTGCTCACTGAATACTTTTTCCATATTTTCTTCATCAGTTAAATTAATAATGGAATCAAAAATATTATCAAATTCATTTTGCAAATTGTTAAATTTAATGTTTAACAATTCTAAGTCACTAACACTTAAATCTGGCTCAGGAAGTTTCTTTTGCAACTTCGATAAGATAGTTTTTTGAGCTCTCTTTTTAGTGAGCACTTTCAATTTCGTAGACATTTTCGCTACACATTACAAATTATCACACAAACTTAATTCACAGTTTACTAAATGCAACAGTTAGTAATGAATAGAGTTTCAAGGGTTACTTACCCCTTTCTTTCAGCATCTGCTGTAATCCAAAAAGAAATTCTCCAGAAACAAAATGGCAAAGTCCCTGTTCTATTACTAGATTATTTACTTAGCCGATATCGCAGCGGCTCTACAGGATCACTAAAAATGGTCCGGAGAATTATTAAGTAGACTATAAATTAAAGTAACTAATTAACATACTAACTATAATATTTCATCACCTTTATTTTGCTCATTTGTGGAAAACACTCTGGCACCCACACTCACTACGCTTCGCCATTGAAACCTTCCAAAAAAGGTTATAACATTCTTTCCTAACCAGTAGCGATGGCAGCGCCATCTCACTTCAAAGGGATTTAACAACGGGTTTATTACAGTTGAAAAAGGTTATTGCAATTTAAAATGTTGACATGTGGAATCCTTCGGAACATATTCACAGGATATAAAGGTTAATTAAATTTATGCAATATGAGAACTTATGTTTAACAAAGGTCTAGGCTTTAGCCGTGTCCTGTTATATAGTAATTTAATGAAGGATTCAAGCACAGAGATACGAAGCTTACACTGGTTTATATGTACTGTACAGTATACGTACAGTCCATGTCTGACCATTCCTGTGATCCCTCTCCCATACATCCCTGCGAAGCATATTTCACAGTCTTTCCAATATTTTGAAGCAAATTGTTTTAATTGGTACTTGACACCTGAGCGAGGCCAAGGAAGGGCGATTTCAATATCAACTTGATTAGCTGCTTTTTTAGTTAATACATCTGCTTGATGATTACTAAAATGGCCGGCCACTACGTCCTTTGATCCATGAATATTTGAATTTTGTAGTTTTCAATTAAAGCAAGAAGAGAATTTATGTCGAAAATCAATGGAGAGAAGGTAAGGATTCTCGTTCGCTAAAATAGCTGCTTAGGAGTCAGATTTTATGGTAAATTTGTTGAGAGTTTTGAGAATGGCTCTTTCATTCCCCGATTTTATGGCTGAAATTTCAGCCTGGAAAACATTATTATTATTATGGAGATGACTTTCCCATTTGATGATATTTGAAGGGGAAATTTCAAAATAAACTCCTGAACCTACTTTTCCTTCAGTTTTGGATCCACCAGTATATGCAATTGGAGATGAACTACTTAAATTTTAGTCAGACATGGGGGATTTTATTTTGCTGAGGTAAAGCGCTGGATAAATAAGATTGGGATTATTTTTCTTTTCATAGTTGGATGGCAGACAGGTTGGCTCTTACATTCTGCAGTTTGGTTAAGTTTGACTTAAATGTAGGTACTTTCCATTTTTGTACCGATTGATAGTAGTAGAGTAGTAGCTAAAGTATCAAGAATTATACTATTTGAAGTTGTGCAGTACGCTTGAGTAATGAGAAGAGCAAAATGCCTTTGAATTGAATTTAAACATTTAATCTTTCTCACCGTCACTGGTTGTGCCTAAATTCTGCCTCCGTAGTTTACCGCGAAATCAAGCTAGAGGATGTACACAGGAGTCTTAAATGCGTATGGAATATTAGTTTCTTCAACCATTGCCTATCCATGACCAAACCAATCAAAAATTGCCGTTTTTGCAGACGATATTACTTTTATTACAAGCGGTTGTACCAGAGAACGTTTAAAGGATAATTGTAATGAAGCAGTTTAGATATTTAACCAAATGTGCAAAACTGCGGAATCGCATATAGTAAATATGAAGTCTTAGTAATCCATAAACCACGGCAAAACATACTAAAGCCTTAGCTCTAAAAATTGGTAATTAAAAGATTAAGTCTGTGAATGCAATCAAGTACCTTGGGTTAACAATCGACAAGAAATTATCCTGAATTCTTGATCTACAAAATAATTAAACTTCATACAACACCAATACCTAACTGCCTATGGCTCATGCAGGGATATAACTGGGCTTGAATCCTCGTATAACACAGATTCTAATACAATTTCTGTATGAATATATATAAGGTTTATAAAAAGACAAACTATTGTTTTTCCATTCGCCTAGATAGAAACAGTTAGTGTAGTGTGTAGGACTAGGTTCAGCATTTTCAACGCTGCAGGCAATCAGTACATTTGAAGCTTCATGTAAATTAAACTATTGATAATTTAAAACGAAGCTGTTTGTGAGAAAAACGTAACTAGTGCGTCTCCGAAAACATGAGCCTTAGATGGATGCGTACGTCACTTATGCTTGGAGCCGGAGCATAAGTACTGTTAGTATATGATAATAACGAAATGATAATCATGATCGCAATGTAAATGCTGTTTAAATTTATTTATCCATTCCACCAAAGAAAACAGAGGAGTTCGGGAGTTCATATTTATTAAGGAAAACTGCGAAACTACATACTCTTAAAATGCCCGCTATTAGAGGACGTAGCGCCTGGTATATTCACTTCTGTTATTTATACACGTAAATAGTTCCATTTTTCCATTTTCAGGATACCTCCTCAGTCAAGCAAAACACCACCAATAAAAGAGATCCTATTCCAGAAATTAATATGATGAGCTGCATATTCTTTGCGGATATAAGTGCGCAGTATATCAATATTTTAAATAAGGTCTGATTTATGAGTAAGAATTTTTTGTAGTAGGTCATCTGGATTCTATTAATGATTGAGGAACTAGAATCTTTGTTTCTTTTCCAAAGAATTTCTTGTTAGAAAGAGGAAATACGAGGATAATTAATATATAAGCTGCAGTGCCATGTACATGCAGTGCCATTTTCTTGCACATACTATATTCCTTACTCTTGTGTTAGTGGTTATTGCGAAATAAGTTGTTAACTTGCTTAGCAGTTCCACGATGATTTCATTTCACATACAGGACCGGATAAGCGAACTTTGTATGATTTAACAACACTTGAACGATATTGAGCGTCTCGACAGCTAGATTATAAGCTTCTTCTTGCCCTCCAAATGGCATATTGTAGAACGATTAAATCTTTCAAGACATCCGAATACAATTAATCTGCTTCCAATTAAATAATTATTATTACTTCTGGCATTCATATAGACGAGCTGGACAACCGTAAGATTTTCTTAAACTCCTGATTCGTGAAGATAGCTGGTATTTTTTTCTACTTGTGAGTGAGATAAGCGTGAGAGGCATTTTCACTCGGCCTCGTTTCTCTTTTTCATCGGCCCCGTTGTTCTCGGATTGCATTAATGAGCTTTTCTATCATTTCAAAGAAAATGAATATAATTTTCGATTGAACTGGTACTCTTCATAAATTATTTGCAGTTTTGCGTCCTCGGGACCTTTTTTCTGAACTGATGGACACCGGATTTCTTGTTTCGATGTATTCTACAGTAGTGAGGCAATTTTAGCCATGCCATGTGTAAAGGCCGTATTTCCGTAGATTTTCTGAGAATAATGTGTATTCATCAGCGGGTGTAGTTTTGTTAATCTATCTAATTTTATTTGTGTTTCATTAATATTTAGTCAAGTAAAATAGTGATGCTTACAAGTAAGAAAATAAATTAATATCACATGTGAATTTTTGGTAGTCATCATTCTGCATCTGGCTTTTCTAGTTCTGGGTAAGTTACTTAATTAATGTTTCTTTACTAGGTCACATATCTCATCTTGCGTTCATAAGTATTTATTGGTAATTGAGAACACAGCGTAATCTTAGCCAACCTTTCAAGTATAAAAGTATTTCATCACATTTGAGTGCTCTTAACTTGTGTTAAGAGCACTAAACATATTTTAGTGCTCTTAACAGCATTCATCACATTTTAGTGCTCTTAACTTCATTTTAATAGTTAATTACCCCTTATTTTAGTCAAATTAAGATGAACAGTCGGCCTCTCTCTTGGGGCTTACAACAAAGCCTCCACTTGGGCTTAAAAATGAAACCTAACTATATCTAACTAAGAGATTTAGCCGAAGCCAACACAACTCTAACAGAGTTGGCCCTTAGTTTTAAACTAGCCGGCGAACTATCAAGAGGCACGTAATAACGGCTGAGTTTAACAGCAGTTAGAAAGACTTAGCCCAAAAGCAAATGTGCGCTTCTCAGAATTCCTAGCTGTCTCTCACGAAGCAAGTTGAACTTTCTTTTAATACTATCTCTTCCTCATTTTCATTCAACGCGATTCTAAAAATTCATTCTGGTAGGGAGCTGTTAAGTCGAAACGAGGCAAGACAGAAAAGGTTCACTAAATTAAAATAACTGTTATAAAATTAAAATATACCTTACAACCTTTTGCATTATTATTGTAATACATAGTGTATGATATTGTAATTGCACTTGATATCAAATTTTCTGCTTGAAACATTGCGTAGTATTTCAGATTTGTGGTTTTTAATTTTCGTATTGTTCGTTTACGGGTTCGTAATGGACTGAATGCACAAGTCTTTAAAAAGTTAATAAAATTTATTCTTTTCCCAAGAAATAAAACAAAGTACTGAAATATTTCCTTAGAGATTTCGTACGAAATCACAATATCTCACAGTAGTTATATTTAAAACTAATGAAACGTTGAATACAACTCAATTCAAAATACAGAGAAAGTTAATCCAATCTCACAGCAAATTCGCTACAATCAATAACAGCACCAAGTAAACAACAGTTCGCTTTAAGCAACTACAACTGAGCTGAGATGTGTTAGTTCCGCTTTTATAAGCTTTTTAATCATCACGAGAATATTCTGGTATAATCCATTTTCTTGATTTTTCTGGATAGCAAAACAGTATAATTACGAGATATCTATTTATTAATTATTAAATGCACGCGCACTTGTATTTTTACTTTTTCGGCGCAGCTTTCTCTTAAATGTCGTCACGTGCTGCATTGTACGGGAAAATAAAACAATTTTAATTACAGTTCTATTAAAATAGCTAAATAAATACAAAATCCGTAACAGTCTCTTATTTTGCTTCCTGACAGAAATTAGATATTTGTCTGTTATTGTTGTATGGAATAATAATATGCATAAAGAGAGAAGCTGTCATTTAGGAGTTTGAGGTAAAGAAATAAAAGCTGTCTATTTGATGGAAAATTCTTTTTCTTTTTTTTTCATTAATTCTAAAGGTCTAAAAAGGTCGCTGCCAAACTTTACATGCTGGTCTGTCATACCATGACAAACAAGATTTTCATAGGAACTTGCGAATAAATATGAGAACGGCGACCGCTAGAGGGCAGTGATTGCAAGCGTAGAGAGGAAGAAAGAACGGATGTCGAAAGAGGTGTCAATATGACTCTTATTAAGGAACATGTTTAAATCCCAGATGTTCTACTCCTTCCGTTCACTAAAATACACTGGTATGCAAAAATTAACGACGAGACGGTTTTTTCAATATAACTTTGTACAAAAGCTTTCCAAATCAACACATTTAATACCGTAAGATCCCCAATACGTAAGGACATGAGTAATGTAAGCAACACTTAATAAAAGAGAAATCGGAGGGATAAAAAGAAGCTTTATTGAAAAAGTAGCATAGAGCGCAATGCGACTGAAGGCCGAAACATCCCTGTGATGGGTGTCCAGCAAGAAACATCTGGTCTTTAATAGGGGATATGATCAGGCTTCACATCATTTGTGCATGCTGGATATGTGGTTGTTAATGAGCTGTTGAGACACTGCTGCTCGTTCCTCTTGTAGCACCAAACGCAGTTTCGGAATCGTTACTGGCGATAAGTTACGTGCTGCCACGGATCTCCCTAGTAAGTTCCGTACATGCATGACGGGATTTAGATCCAGAGACCTTGCCGACCAATCCATGTGTTCAATATCTTCACTTTTCAACAGCTCTTCGACAGTAACTGTGCGATGAGGTGGAGCGTTGTCGTCCATGAAGAGGGACTGAGGACCCTTAGCTCTTGCGAAAAGATGCATGTAAGGAAGAAGAACCTCATTACAATAGCAGTCCCAGGTTACGAAACTCCTTGGGAGATATGAAGGTCGGTCCGGCTACCAAGCATTATGTCTGCACGAACGAGAACTCCGCGACCTCCAAAACAGTCCCTTTTGATGATGTTGAAGGGGTTATTGCGTGTTCCCCGCTCTGTCCAGATGTGTATGTGTCTAGAATTGCAACTCAGACTAAATCTGCTCTCATCTGTAAAGAGTACTCGTCCCCATTCATTGTCTCTCCAATTCCGGTGTTCCCGGCACCACAGAGAACGCCTTCTCTGATGGGCAGGCGTTAGAGGTACACACCGTACAGGGCGTCGTGCAAACAGACCACCACAGTGCAGTCTTCTGACCACGGTAAAACGCGATATCGGTCGTCCAGTCGCCTGCGTCGTGTGTCTAGCGATTTCTCCCGCTGTCTGCCGCCTGTTTCTTCTAGCCTGTAAGGCAATATACCGGTCATCTGCGAGTGTGGTTCCTCGTGGACGACCACTGCTAAACCCCCGGATAGCTGTTCCTGTAGTTTGAAATTGTCTCCAAAGTCGTGAAACGTTGCTGTGAGCAATTCCGCACTCTGCAGCCACACTTGTCACACTGCGGCCTTCCTCCAACTTCCCAATGATTCGACCTCGGGTAAAAGCATCCAGATGTTGTCTAACAGATTGATTATTCGCCATTTCTCGCTGAGGCAGCAACTCGGTGTGATTTTAACTGCTATACGGCTTGCAATCTCTTTGCCAGAAATACTGATCTTACACCGATCACATGCTTTATACTACTCAGACACTCCCCCATTACGTCTACCTGCATATCTGCGCATGTGCTACCGTACATCACCTTACTTAATCTCCTGATTGGTCTTTCTGTCCGCTCTGCCTCCTCGTTCAGCTGATATGCTAATTTTTCGACTTCGTCCTTAATTTTTGCACACCAGTGTACATGCTTTTCATCGTCGACGCATGGATTCACGGTTCAAAATGGGCACTTGTGTCACGGACACGTGTCGTCACTTCTACGATCCTGGTGACGAGATCCATGTCCGACGTTCCCATCGTATCGTCCACCATGGACTTCATGTATACCCACAGGTAGAAATCCAGGTTTTGTCAGGTCGGGGGATTACGGTAGCCATGCGATTGGTACGCCTTTGCCAATCAAGCGATTTCTCTGACACTACTCAAATAACATCATCCGATGGCAAATTGGCTTTCCTAGAGACATTTGAAATCCATAAACGTCTTTCATTTATGGTTTCCTCTTATAATCCGTCTTTACCTTAAGATTTTCAAGAGTTTATTTTTTAGTTGGTCCTCTTTCCGGTCAACAGCTGGCACGAAAAATTTTGTGTTTTATGATTTAGTTAGAATGCTCTTGAATTTTTCTCTGTAGTTTTCATAAACGCACCTCTTTCTTTACATCATTTTCACTGCCGCAGCTGAACATGGAGGTTCTGCTTAACCTTCAAAAACACGGTTGTGTAAATTTAGTCGTCAAGCTACATCATTTCTCGTTGCTTAGTTTTAGTTACTCTAACACTACAAGACATATCAATTAACAAAATAAAAAGCAAAACATTGGAAACAAACAATTCGAAAACTTAATATCGTAAACAGTTATTAATCTAAGAAAAAATAAATGAAAATTACATAGCAGAAAAGGTAGAAAACCGTAAAATGCATAAATTCTATGACGTTTACCTGGATTAAACACGTACAAAGATTAGCTAGTGAAGTTATTCGTGTCATGAAAAATTTCAATTTTAGGCCTAAGGATATCATAATAATGCATTTAATATTGCGTCTGCTGTAGGACTCGCAGAAATTTACTTTCTTTAGCTATAAAATACATACGGGCATTTAATCTCACCCATGTATTCCAAATCGAATTGGGAATCTGTATTTATTTCAGACCATATCTTTCAATCGAATTGCGGATAAAATATCAGCTATGGACAGAAGGCGAACTATTAGATCAAATAATAAAAAATGTATTTCTATGAGAAATTCTAGTTCCTTTTCTTGCCATTCTATTTTGTACGGTGCATTGAGTGTCTAGTATAAAATTCATTTAGTAACAGTGATCTTACAACTATACGGAAATATATCATAAAAGATACGGATAACAGAAACCTCTAGGGAAAGCGATTAAACGAATTGTAGATAGAAACACAAGACTAGTAGTGTCCTGTGGGAGATCAGGAGGGTACAAAAAATAATATTTAGGTTTCCGAAAGCATCTAGTACTTGCTTGACTAATGGTGACTATCTTAGAAATAGTTACGTCTAATCTTTCCTTAGCACATTTGATGAGTTTAAATATATACTTTAAATTAATTTCATTATTAATTTTACTTCATTATGCAATAACCATACTGCTTTCGGTATCAAACTGATATGCCGAATGCGCACGAAAGCAGTTATTGAACTTTCAGAAACCCACAGGTATCATGGGATGTTCTAAGCATAAGTCATACAGGTTTGAGTACTCTCTTAATTGAACTGCAGTTGTTGAAATTTCAGAAATACGTAGGTATCATGGAGTGTTCTAAGCATAAGTCATACATTTTGACCACTGGCTTCATTATACTGGTGTCCAAACTTAAGGTAAAGAAAAGAGGTATATGCTTTAAGATAAAACTGACACGTCATATTTCTATAGCCGCCTAGCTAATAAAAAAATGTGATCTACCTGCAGAACGTAACTTGCCTCACAAAGAGCCCTCGTTCTGCAAGATATTTAGTTGACCATACCATGTAACAGCAAGTTCCATTTTCCGAAAAACAACAATTTTAATGCTTGAAAGAACCCAAGCGGGTGCAATGGCTCTTATTACAGAATACTAAACATGCTTTATGGGATTTAGGTGTGGCGACTTCATTGGCTGCAACATACTTCCAGCACCCTCAACCTCCAGAAAAACGTCGACCAATTGGCTATATGACCTCATGATATTGCGTCTGATGATTCACTGTGGCTAATGGTACAAGAATGTTATTCTAAATGCAAATTTATAAACAGAAAATAAATAAACAATAATTAAATAACTGAGGATGCATTATTAAGCTATTTCTGCCTTCGACATCGTGTACGTTTAGCATCTTAGCTGCCACTGACTATCAGAAAACAGACAGCGCCCTTTAGCCAAATGGCTCGGGAACTGTGTAACACATGGTATTATCCATAACAATACAGCCTTTTCGAAGAGCTCCACGGAAAAATCTCACATAAGGTTCAAAATTTCGATTCCTGTAATGCCATGCGGTCACGCTGCTCGCATAAAAAATGCCAGGTATACGGTCATCTAACGCGTCCTCATATAAGGATTCAATTTCCAACAATATGGTTGATTTTCGTTGTGCTGGAGAGATGATATATGAGGCTTTACGCACTCCAACCGAACACTCATCGAGAATTGTCTCTGTATAATGAATCTCGATTCATTCGTTAAGCAAACGTGGCACCAATCTTTGTGTTCAAGATTGCAAAAGATGGATTCTTTTATACTATATAAGGAAAAGAAAACACCATGTTCTATGGGCGTAGAGGACGTATTTCGCTACGCATATGTATAGAGTTTATGTGGAAAATGTTATTACAAACGCAGCAGCGCGGTCTAAGGGCCGGTATTTCTTTTTGGCATCAAGCATTAAATACCACCTACTGATACTTCGCAGTTGTCGCAGCTCTACAATGGCCTTAGCTGAGCCTTTTGGGAATAGATCCTGCAATTTGGCCTTGATGCCATGTCTTGGATATCATCATTCGTGACACTCATAACCATCAAACTATCTCTGCTTGTGACTATTCAGTCTGAAGCTGACCAATGATTCTCTAACTCAGTCTGCTATCTAAAAGATTGCAAGACCTGATTTTAACTGAAATCAGTCACTTTTGTAATTTTAATGCAAGAAACACAATTCTATAGATGAAGAATTTGATAGATTTAGAAGTTGGTCAAATCCGGGTTTTCTTAAAAAAACATATCCCTTATATACTAATGTTCGAGCAGCTAACCAGATGCTTAATTACATTTACAGTCCCTCAAATTATACGACATTTAATTTTTAACATATCGCTAATGGATATTTTGAATTAATTATAGAAATGCGTTTGTAACTTTACGTTTGTGTGTACGAGGAAGAGCCGAAATCAGCCTTAATGATTTTTTATTAATCGACTGGCATTAAAACAACTTTTACCTTTCAACGTGATAACTCCTCAGTAATTCTAAGTATGTGAATAATGTCATTAATACATGTAATAGTAGATAAGAAAACTCTACTTGGTATCGCTGCCCCTTCTGCACAGCCTTTTTCATTTTGCCTTTATCAAAATTCTTACCAGAGCGTGCTTTCTTGAGGAGTCCTCTCGCAAACCTGCTCAAAGAATACAGACCAGTTTCAGAATTAATGCCTCTTTATCCTCAAATGAGCGTCGGAAAGTTTTCAGGTTTTCGATATCCCCAACCAGCTAAATGTAAACTGCTTCGCTTTCTGCTCTCAAGAGATTCGTCATCTTTACTACAGTATTCTGGTGTCATACTTTTCATCAGACCGATATTTTATAATCTCATCCAGGAAAGAAAAATACTATATTTGTAATATAACCATTTATATGCAATTTTGAATTCTGTTACTGTAATAAGTTAAATTTTTGACCAGCTCTTGTAATTATCAAATTAAAATAGCGCTTCAATTGACGGTATAATTTCAACTTTTGGGGCTATTTACTGAAAATCAAATTGGGAAAAGTAAAGAGGAGTTACGGATTTTACAAATTATTAACTAGTTGTTGTATGTTTTACGTTTGTATTATATCAAGAAAAAATCTCGGTTTTAAGGATAAGGGCGCATTAATACCTGTCTATTCACGGGCAGAAGGCGGATGTGGATGTGGGCGCTAACTATTAAGAGAACAGCGCGAACCAGATAAGAGATGACGTCACAATTGAATAAGATGTTACCTTTTATTTATTTTTCAGTGGTAATTTCTTTAATTATATTAATCAGTTGTTATATTTTCCTTCATATTCCAACAATTTTATCCCGTAATCCCTTATTCATATGTAACCTTAACAATTTCCACTCTTACCTTGGACATTCATGTTTATTTACACGGCCTTTGTTTAGTTTTAGATGTAAATTTCAAATTTCCTATGTACATTAAAAATTTTAGTTTCCTGGGTACTCTTAATTTTAATTTATTTTTAAAAATGTTTAGTGCATAAAACCACATTTATTTTCAGCAAAAGTAATACTTAGTGTTACTAATTTTTATTGTTTTATTTTATTTGATATAGAAGTTTTTTTACACCTTTTCAGTAATATTCAACACACTCTTAATTTTAACTTATTTCTTATAATTTCCGACCACATACATGACACGTATTTAATTTAGGTGTGATTTTAAACTTCTTTTATACTTTTTAATGTTTCTTATTTTCAGCATATTCTGAAATTTCTTTCATTTGTTATATTTATCCACCAAATAAACAAACTTTAATTATCGTATTATTTAAGAGATGTAATATTTAAGTTCATGTATGTTCTTAATATCAGTAATTGTTCTATGTACTTTGACAATTTTTTATAACATTTAATTCTTTTTTTAATTTTCGATCGTAATGCGCTCTTGATTTTACTTATTATATTTTCACGTAATTCTGTATGAATTCTTCACATGTTTAATGTTGAACGCTTAATTTAAAAATTCGTCACATATAGAAAAATTTTAAAACTAAGCGTTCAACATTATGGTTGTTAATTATTTTTCACAGTCCTTATTTATTCCATATTTTATAGTTATAATTTAATTTACATGTTATATGGATATTTCCTTATAAGTTTTAACTTATTTCTTACCTTCTATAGCCATAACTGAAGCTTTACGCGCTTTTATTTAATTTAATTTTACGCACAAGATTTTTTCTGCAATTTTACTGATGCAGTTCAATATCATTCATATTTTAATGCAAATTTGAAGGTATTCGATATTAACAATTTTAATTTCGAACACCTGTAACTATGATTTATATGTCAATTATTAAAATTCTGTGATTTATATGTCATTGTAGATATCTGACAAATGTTATCTACGCATTACTTCTTTATTTGAAACAGTCAAATGTTAACTGGCAATATTTAATTCTTTCACAAAAGATAAGCTATTCTTTATATATTGGAAACAGTATAAAATGAGACGAAATTTTAGTTTACTGTGTAGACAGTCGTTGTGGGTTTCGGTTGCATAGTTGTAAATTGTCTTTCTTAAATCAAAACTGTAATTTTTGTCAATAACATAAATATAAATATAGAGGGTGCATTAGGAAGCTTTTACTTTGAAGTTTAATATTTGACAGTCAAAGCAGAAAGTATGGAGAAGGGATATGTTAGATTCATTTGTTATTATGTACTGACGTTAGAAAAACCTTTCCAAACTATTAGTTACTAAAATTAAGTGTCTGGAATCTTATAGGTTACGCTGAAAGTCGATTTGTAACAAAATCTCCTTATCACGCCATAAAAGTGGAAAAATATCCTTTCTGAAAAGTTAGTAGACTGTGATAATGTGTTGTTTTGTTCCTTTTAGTGGTACTCTTACTCCATTAAGCAGACACCTAGATGCACACCGATAATCTAAACATGCCAGCTTATCGATAAAAAGGGAAAAGAAAAGCTTTCAGATCCTACTTTGGGCTTCTTTTATGCTTCAGACACCAAATGATTGATTTCATCTTTCAGCGGAAAGTAAGAAATATTAATAACAAAAAGCTCATAAGCGAAAAAAACCTATTATTCCTCGTGAAATTCTTTTCTTTCATTTTCGCAGCTTAATACAATTACGCTTTAAGGGATTAAAATTCATTCTTTTTTATTATTTCTTGATGAACGTATGAAATACAAAAACAAAGAAGATATTATATTAAGGTATTGAAACATCTTCCATCGATGGAAGACGTATCGATTTTATCTGTGAGATCAAACCTTGTGTCATTTTGAAATTCGTTGTTCTTCCTCGAGGAAATTTTCTGTTTTTTTCTGTTTTGTTTAACTCTAGCATAAAACGTATACTCATTTCTCAGTTTAGGAAACACAGTTATGATTCCTTTTGTAAGTTTCGTGAAATTAATTTTTCCAAAACGTGCTGTTTCTATAAAGCTATCATCCAGTTAATAAAGAATGAAAAGTTTCCGCAACCGGTACAATAGCAGTGTAAGAATAACGCAGCTGCAAATGCGAATAATTTTAAATTGTTTCACATTACAAAAATTGTAAATAACAACGTCACTATTTGTAAATACTGAGTTCCATTCGTATCGCATTTAAATCAATTATATTTATAATTACGCTTGTCATACTTATAATTATGCTTGTAATCGCGTCAGTATTATCATTTCTCTTTTACGTTTTAAATGTTATTTCTCTAATTATATTTAAATGAATTTAAACGCTGTTTTATTTCACTAATATACTAAAAAGTAGAAAATTAAATTAACAATAAAATTGAAAGCGTATTAATAAAGAAACACATTCAGTTTTGCTTTAAATAATTTAATTAACATTCAATATAGTAATATTAATTTCAAGATACTTCATGAAATTACGCCAGGCAGTGTTAGGCAGTTTTGTTCATTGCAAATTCGTAATATAAAATTAATCTCTTATTGCGAACTTCTAAAATTGTTGGAAGTTATCACTCCCAATGAGTGATCAGTTATTCACTTAGACTTCTGCATCTTTATCTGGAAACCAGATTGTGCGATTTTCTTGGTCCCATTCCTTTACACTTTTTACCACATTTACAGTGGAACTATAAAGCTAATAAAGAATGCAAAAATTATTTATATAGGTTGTATATTCCGTTGTTCCTTAAAAGTGGACTGTATGATGACTTGCGATTACCTCAGATGAATTTCAATAACTTCAGAGTCGTGATGTTGACCGAATCTCTTTATTGGCCTTCAAACATCACGTTGGTTGAGGAACGGAGTCAGAACACGACAACCCTCTAGCTTCAGAAGCGCGATTCAGAAGACCTTCCGCATAGATGGAACCACAGTAATTCCCAGCAAACTTGTGCCAAACGCACGCTTAAAAACCCTAACAAATTTGCGTCTACGACGCTCCTCAGAAAACAATTTGCAGAAAAACAATTTGCATAACAACAAACATAGGTGAAACTTGTGATAAAATTAATTCGCAGTTATATAACATAATACTATATAGAAATTCTTAAATACCCATGCCATATCTCATCCTTCCGAGAAATGAGTTAAGAAATACTATGAGAATTCACTGTCTTTATCTTTTCAATGATGGTTTTACATGCATGCTCCTGCACGAAGACATAAAAAGTTTACTTTCCCAAGCATCGTGCTATTATTACACTCACTTCCAAAAGTTAAGCACGAAGATGTAAAATGCAAAAAAATCAACAAATACTGCTTTGAATGATACAAAATTTGGAGGAAAGTAGCATATATTTATGCTTAAAACAAAATCAATAATTATATACAGAAATGAAAACACTATTAAATTTTTGTAAGTTATCAGATAATGACATACTTGAGACTTAAATAGAATTATATATAATGTGAAAATAAACAGCATAAAAAGAAAAAAAAAGGACATTAATAGGGTATGTGATCCCCTTCATCTGTATACAAAGTTTACACCTTGTGACCATGCTTTCAATTAGGTGGTCAACCACCGCAGAATTAAGCAATCGCCATTCTTCTTGTAGAGCAGTTTCCAGCTCAATAAGAGTGGCTGGAGGTGGGAAACGTGAAGATACAGCACGGCCGAGAGCATGCCAAAGATTTTCAATGGGATTAAGGTCGGGCGAATATGTTGGCCACGTCATACGCTCAATCCCTTCACTCTCCAGCTAGTCATCGATGATGTCAGCTCTATGGGGACGTGCGTTAATGTCCATTAAAACAAAAGTAGGGCCAACTGCTGCAGCGTACAATCTCACAATGGGTTCTAAGACTTCATCTCGAGACCGAACAGCCGTCAAAGAACCCCGTTTAAAGATGTGCAGGTCGGTGCGGTTTCTAATGAAATCCATGCCCACACCATAATGCTTCCGCCTCGGAATGCGTGATGTTCGATGATGTTTTGGGACTGGTTGCGTGTTCATTGCTCACGCCATATCCTTATACGCCTGTCATCTGGCTCCAGAGCAAATTTTGACTCATCAGTAAACATGAAATTGCCTCAGTCTGACACATTCCAATTAACATGTTCCCGGCACCCCTGTAATCGTGCCCCTCTTGATTGGACGGATAGAGGAACACAAACTCGAGGTACCCAGGTGTACAGTCCACTCATGTGTAATCTTCGGCGTACAGTAGCTGCAGATATCGCCTTGCCAATGGACGCTGTAACCATAGATGTTACACGTGTGGAGGTCGCTCTGTGATTTCGCTTGGCTACTGGGCGACCGGCTGCGGGCCTTCGGACAACTGTCTGCGTGGTTTGGAATTGTTTTCATAAACGTGAAATCACAGAATGAAAGAAAAGAGCACCATCTGTGATCGAGTGTCCTGCTTCAATGCGCCCCACAGCACGCCAGCGCTCAGAATCTTCCATTCGTCTTCTGGAAGTCATAGAAACACGTATGTCTTGAAAACAAATGGCACGAAAGTTTTAAACACCTTCTATCAGCACTTAAATCAACTTCTGTAACCCTTCATAAAGCTGGCTTCTTATAAGACTACCTTTTTTGCATATTTCTTGACAGGAAAGCGCGATTAGCTGCTCCCTAACATATTTGCATACTTCCATCTACCTCTGCACTGAATTGCATCCCCTTTAATTCTGATTGGCTTCCGGAAATTTACATTTTCCTCTCCTTGCTTAACTTCTGGAAATGAGTATATTTCGGTTGTTTACGTAAGCTCATAATAATCAATTTAAACGTCTTCTTATAAGTATACACCTTTCACTAGAGTCTTTACTTTTTTTTACTTAGTAAAAAAACCCTTAATTTCGGAAATTGTTCTTTCTTTACATTTTTTATCCGCTTTCTGTGGGATGCCTCCATTGTATATGTTTATATTTTATGATGACGTGATCACACATAAAAAGTATACTTGCATATACTTTTACGCGTCGTCAGTTTTGTCTATAAGCTGTCAGACAAAATATAACATCGTCAGTTTTGTCTATAAGTCTTTCGTGTTAAGGGTGAGAAAAACTAAAATTTCGTTTTGAATTCCATGTATTACATGTTCATATTTGATCGATGCAGTAGATTGCAACGAAAAAGAAGGCGCACAGTTCTTTTCTGAATCCATTTTAAATTCATTTTATAATCCTTTTTGCAAAAACAGTCCTTTATTCTGCCCGTACGTGCAGATGTCACACAAAAGCATCGTTGAAATGGTTTCGAGAGCAGTTGAAGTATGATACCCGAAATGTTTCGCGTTTACAATATTTTCTTTACTTCGTACAAGGAAGTAAAAAGACGTTAAAATAACCTCGTTCAAAAGGTAAACAGCTTGTAGACTTGTGTTTTATCAATATATCTATATCTATCTATCTATCTATACAATTTTAGCAATATATCTATCTATCTATCTATCAGTATAATTTCAGCAATTTATCTCTCTCTATATATATATACTATGTATGCAGCAAAAAGTGTGTATAATTTAATAAGCTATACAAAGAAATAATGTGGTGGCCACATCAGAATTTTTATTTGTTGCTTTGGGTTCAGATAATACGGAATCTCAGTTAATCAAAATAATCAAAACTCGGATAACAGAGGATTTGCTGTGTATATATATTCAAATAAAATAAAAATAAGCAAACGCATTAAGCTCTGATGGTAGTTATCACAAAGTCAATGCTGCTACAATTTAGCAGCAAAACTTTTAAACAAAAATTAAAAGCGAATTCGAGATCACAAACAGTTGAATAAAACAAATAAGAAATCCATTCAAAATCATGTAAATAATCATAGCATAATACTGATGTAATTGAATAAACTTTAAAAAAAATTAAACAAGTTATGTAAATATTGAAACTCAAATTAAAATTAAAAGCATGAAATCCAAATAAAAATTAAAAGCAAGTTCAAGAAACATATACAGATGTAGCAAAGCAGAACGAAAAGGAAATTGGATCAAATGAGTGCAAACAGCTAGTCGCTAAATACAAGAAAAGTTGAAAAAAAATTAAAAATTAAATGTTTTTACATTTCTCGTGAAAGTTTCCTCAGAATTTGTGTCTCAAGAAATGTAAGAAATAATATGTTTTAAAATTTGCTATAAATTTTAGTTGCGATTTTAATTTTAGCCTTTTAAAAATTTATCAGTATTAAGTAGTAACTGTTTATATTATATTGAAAGAATTTCATTTTTGTTCTAAATTTTCTGTATCTGAATATGATTTTGAATTTCCTTATATATGTACGCATATAATTAAATAATTTAAACAAATTAAGTTCAAAAACAAAACCCAAATTATGAGCTGTAAATTGCATTAATTCAGTGGCAACATTTATTAAATTAAAAAGGTCATAAAATCGAATTCTAATATCACGTTCAATTTTAACATAATGATTTGACATAAAGAATAAGAGTTGCTCAGCAAAAGAGGATTACGAATCGTTAAAAAGAATATGAGATCTGTTCTAAAATCTCTAGGCAAACCAAGGTTATGCAAAATCCGAACTCTTGTAAAAATTTCCGCATACAGAATATAAGTGCAAAATATAAAGGCGAATGGATTTTTTGTTTCCCGATAAATTTTTTTCAGGGGATTGGTGCATCAAGAAATATTGTTCATTTATGAGTTCAGAAACAGGCTTTTTTTACGTTTCTATACTTATAAGCATATATGGTGATTTAAAGATATTATAATCATTATAATTATTAGCCCAAATGAGCGTTAGCCCAGAAAAGCTATTAGTCTCGAAACGGCATTTTGCGTCGAATCACTTCAAATGTCTGAATCACTTTTAAAATTGTTGCCAGCAAATTTTATCGCCCTGTATTATATTTAAAGAAACCAAAAAATTAAGAAGTCTATATGAATGTATGTATATTTCTCGCACTTTGTAAAACAATGGTACCTGGAGTCATCAAAGTTTGAATAGCATACTTCTCCACCTGAACATGAACACATGATGTAAGGTTTTAGTTAAACGAAATAAGCTTTATTTTAATTTGCCTTTTTCTATCTGTTCTTATTTCAACTTCCCGTTAGAATAAGCGCGCGTTTCAGCTTTATGCTAATTTGAAGTGGAGCCAAGTTTCTATTTAAACGGTAGGTAGGAACCTCTCAGTGTGAGAGAGTCTCAGATCACTGTTACTCTGTTCGACGTTCGCCTGACCAGCTAGTAATTAAATTCTAAGCCTTAGTGCTGTTACGCTATTACTTATTGAAGTAATTCTAAGTGCGTTAGTATTAGTTAAATCTTGGTACGCACCATTTAGTATAGAGGCCAACCTCGCGTTCATAGCTCTGTAAGCAACGACTACTTAATTTGTATTTAACTTTAGTTCAAATTATTTGACTGTTCAGTTTAGACCCAAGTGCGGTCATTATTTTCTGTATCCCTCCCGAGTTGGGATGTGGCTGTATATAATTGCGGTTTAATAAAAGAGGATTTTAAATCCTTCTTAAGTGCAGTTCTTCTACCACTTAACCACAGTTTTCAGTTTTCTACCACAGAACATAGCTGCAATCAGCTCCCCGTTTAAGATCAGGACTTAAAGTATTTCACGAATATGTTTGCCAAGAGTATGCACCGAACACTTAGTCCTGACAATGGAATCCCGAATTTGGAATTTGTTTTATTGCCTATTTCGTATTTTGTAAAACTTCTCGATTAAAAAACACAGCTATTTCTAAGCAAGCAGTGGTTAACACTGTAAGGAATAAAACATTTCTATACACAGTGCGAGAGACTGTGTGTCGGAAGTTCTAAAGGTATGCTATTTTAAAAGTTTTTTAGCCCAATGTGGCGTTAGGCCAATGCTCTTGAAACATGTGTGTGCCTGCAAATGAAGAAAACGCTGGTTTGGGCATAATATAAAATCTGAAAGCTTTGACATTTGATCGTATTATTATAGTTTTTAATTCTAGAAACTTCCTTATTTTTTTCCTTTTTTTCAGATACATACTGTTACGTGCGTACTGTTTCGTTATATATTGAATGCACAAGTCGTAAAAAGTTGACAAAAAATTTATTCTTTCCACAAGAAATAAATTAAAATGCTGAAATATTTCTTTACAGATATTCTCACAATATCACAATATCTCAAACGTTTAGCAAAAACTCAGCTCAAAACAGATAAAATAATCCTATCTCACACCGAACTGACTACATTCAATAACATCATTAAGTAAACAAGCAGCAGTTCGCTTTTTACAGCTACAACTACAACAGCAACTGAGATGAGGTGTTTCAACTTGGCTTTTATAAGCTTTTTAATTATCAGTAGAACAATCACGATTTTTCTAGATTTTTCTGGATGGCAACAGTAATTACGAGATACTTATTGATTAAGCATTAAATGCACGCGCTCTTTTATTTTTATTTATTTATTTATTTATTTTTTGACGTAGCTTTCTCTTCAAAAATTGTCTGCGTTGCACGGGGAAATAAAAAGGAATTTTAATTACAATTCTAAATAAATAGCCAAATAAGTGTGAAATTCGTAACAATACATACAAATAGGTCGCGATAAATTGTTATTATTTTGAAAATTAACCTCATGACGCAAATTTGTTTGGGAAACACTACTTTAGAATAATATTTGGTAAAAAAAGAAACTAAAGGTCGTATTTGTGAAAACAATTATGTCCAGAATTTAGATAATTGAAGATTTATGAATTTTAAGCCACCCTAATTTAATTCGAAACGGCCATGCACTTTTATATTCTTATTCCCAGGAGCATGATTTTATTTAAAAAAGTAATAGAAAGAAAATGTAAGTGGTTTTTCAAATTTTATAAGAACAATAGAAATCCATTTCTATTGTTGGGATTAATCCAAACTCTCTAGATGTTGCAGGATTTCGTCCTAAAGTAGAGGCAAAAGGAAGAGATAAAATGGAAAAGAAATATCTGTTTTATGTGAGGATTAAATTTTTCTTTTTTTCCCATTTTTATCGTTTCTTTATCTGAAATGGCAAATGTTTTCGAAACGAAATATTTTTCTTTCTTAATGATAACAGCATGAGATGTAAGATCCTTGCTCCATTTTCGTAGAATCTATTTATACTTAAGCAGAGCTTTTTCATATCCTTACAGATTTATAAAAACGTAAAATGCTTTAGAGTAACAAATTGTCAGAAACAAATGCATAATTCATTACTCTTATTTAAAATAAATGCAATAGAGAAGGTTTTTATGCAATAAGCGTTTATTTGAAATGGATGTGATAATTAATGAACTAAATGAGAAAATTTGATTTGTCATATACTTTAATGGGAATAATAGATTAAATAATTCGGTACTTTACACGTTTCCAATTTCCAATTTTGTTGTGTATATCTTTATTACATTTTGAAACTAATATATCCATAAGGCAAAAATGAAAGGAAAAACAGTTTAAAAGAGGAAATAATATTAGAAGATCAATAAAATGGTCGAAAGGTAAACTTACCCTTTTGTCTTCTTCGAGGTGGGCGGCTTGATTGAAGACCTCTAAAAATGGGAAGTAATCCAGGTTAAAATGGTACTACTCCAGTCGAAAAACGGTAGGCTTGATTTCACAACACAAATTTACTTTATTAGTAGTTACAACAGAAATGACAGAAACATAAAATTATTAAATTATTAAAATTATAGAACGCGTAACATGTAAGCAGCAATCATGGCTGCTTTCACTCCGTTCTCGTTCTCGCTACTGACTCTAAGTGTCTCTGGTCAGTTCATGAGGTTCACTCAGTTTACTTCACTTTGCTTCAGTTCGTGCTCAGCAGCAACATCCTCCCACCTTGAGTTCTGGAGGAACTTTACCTACTGTCGCACATGTCACAACTGTAGTCTATGAACAGGTTTCACAGTTCATCCTCTACGAGTGACTGTGACTTGACGTGAGGATTCTGATTGTCCTTCTAGTGGAACATGACTTTTGCAGTCATTAATTATAGTCTGTGTCTTATAATCACTAAGGGCTTTGTCTCTCAAAACAAGACCTTGAGATCATCTGACAGCTCTAAAGGATAAACACGTTGTATCGGTCTTGTGACGATGCCGGATTTTTTTTTTATTTTACAAATCTCACAGTACCATCTTTTCCAAGTATGCTTTCACAACTCGTGCTATTGGCCGTTGTAGACGATTCAGGTTATCCGAACCGATGAGTACGATATCTCCAAAAGAAATCGGTTTGGAAATTCTTTTAAAAAGATTAGCGTGTTTTAAATGCCCAAGATATTCTAGTCGAAATCGTTTTCGTAGATCTCCACGTATCCTCTGCAAGTAAAGATGTCTTTTATGCATTATAGGTAGCATCAGTGTTATGAATGTCTGGTACTCCAGTTTCTTTGTTGTTTTGTAAGAACATCAAAAGAGAGAGCAATTAAGTCGTTAGCGTCTTCAGACAAGTATGTCAAAGATCAAGAATTTATCAGACTTTCAGTATCGCACACTACTGTATTCAACTCGTAATAATTAAGAGAAGCTTGACCTAACACTCTGCGCAAAATCTGTTTGATCATGCCGATCAATCGCCCCCACCAAGGAGCCGAGGGGGGACTGAATTTCGATATTATTATCTTCAGTATAGATTCAGCCTTTATTTTCTTCCAGTAAACTTTGCAGAATTCACTATGAGCTTTCACAAAATTACTTCCATTATCGGAATAAATAACAGCGATCTACCTCTGTGTGTTATAAATCTTCTCAGGGAAGCTCAAGAAAGGCTTCCGCTGTTAAAGATGTTATTAGCTCCATATGCACTGCCCGATAAACGGCGCACGTGAATAGAACTATCCAGGTCTTTATTTTATACAAATTTGTTTTATTCAAATACAGTGGCCCTGAGAAACCCACCCCAGTGATTTCAAATACAGCAGCATGTTTTACTCGATCTTCAGGCTAGAAAGTGGTTTCCAGTTCTGGATGTGTCACGGTGAATCGTTATCGAACTCATTTAAAGATAACTTGTCGAATCGTTTTTCGACTTTGCGAAATCCAATAATTCTCTCGAAGATGATTCATTAAAATTTGTACACCTGGATGCATCCATCGTAGGAGGGAGATGTTTTTTAAGAGAAAAAGGCCTTTATATCAATTCATAAGGTTTTATTTTATACTTTCGTCGACTTCAGGATCCCAAGAATTCCAATTTTCCATAGGTTCTGCAACACTATTTTAGGATACAAGAGAACAGGACTCATAATTCCAATAGGATCAAATATTTTGTGTGTTGCAGAGAGAATTGTTCTTTTCGTTATTACAGTCATTTCTAAATCGTCTAACCAATTTAGATTCAAAGTTAAATTGTTTTTCTGAGAGTTTTATAACATGCCCAACACGGGTGAAATAATTTCCAGTTTCAAGTTATCTCCGGTACATAACCAACCTCGAATATTAAACTTTCCTTCATACGTTATTTCTCGAGATATTTCGATGAACTGGACCATCTCGGATCCATTATCAAAACTGGCAGCAACGTTATCTATGTAGAAACTATGGAAGAGTTTAGCTATCATCTCCGTATCATATTGAGAATTTTTCACGTACTTTTGTAGATGAAACTCTATAAGAGCTGCCAAAAAGAAAGGGCTACTCTTAATCCCAAATACTACTCTAGTATGACGAAATATTTTCGTTTTCTTTTCTTCCGCTTCATTCCGCCTGAAAAACCGAAGCCAATCTCTATCTTGAGGCTTTACACTGATCTGTGAAAAAGCCTTCTCAATATCCGCTATCGTGCCCACCAGCGGCCGAGCAGTTAAAGACGCTAAAACACTGGTAGTTCGGTCCGGGGTTCGTGTCCCGCCGAACGGGCTGGCTACATGGGCGTTTTCGTGGTTTTCCCCATGTGTAACGTGGATACGAGCCAGTTTCCCTTAAAAGGACCTCCACGGGGCATCCTTCCCTTTCCGTGTAGTGCCTAAAGGCGGAGCACGTTATAAGAAAAGAAAATATTCGCTATCGTAGCAAACGTGCCTTCACGAAATCTTAACGGAAGAGAAGGAATTAGTTCTATCAACTTTAGACAACACTCCAAACACTGGTTAGAGAAAGACGATTGTTTCCTAGCAGATGCATCAAACACCGGTCGGATTGGCGTTAGCTATTTTCTTTGATCGCCGGCCTATGCGGCAAATAGTGTCCGTAGTTTAAACCGCTACATTTTCGTTAATTTCTTCGATCACCTCTAAATTACACCAGTCGTTAAAAACTGCATTGTATGAAGAAAATAAATTTTGTAATAGAAGTTTCCGGGTGAAAGACTAAACGCTTCAAAGCTAAATCCTTGTGCGTAGAGAGTCGTACATGATTCTGCGCCCACGGAAATGTGACTTCATAACGCCCATCTTCGTTTATACATACAGAATTTTGGAACTGCATTTTGGCTTGCCAATCCCTTTCCTCTCTCGATTTCTTTTTAACCGGATTTGTATTTATAACTGAATCTGTTATTCCGATAACATCAAGTCTCCACAGGTCTGAGAGCGTGGAATCATTAACAAAGAAATTTGTCACTATCACGGCAGAATTAGCATCAGTATCTATAATGTAAGGTATCTTTCCCATTAAAGTCCATCCTAACAGTGTTGCGATAGCCACCAGTCCGCAAGACAAATGTATTGCTTTGCCATTAAAGAGTTTACTCGCTACGTCAGCCCCTATTAACAGATAAATTTCTGATGATTTATCTTTTCCAAGGATTAATTCATCTGCCATGACAATATTATTATCAGAAAGTTCTTTAGAAAATGGTTCTAGTTTCGGAACAGGAATTTCAGAAAAAATTTCTTGTTGGTCTAGGACTTCAAAATTGCAGTAATCCTTATTTACACTGCGTAAGTATACCCGATATCGAAAATGCTTCTCAGAATATCTTTACCACCAAATAAATGATGAATAACATTTTCTTCTTCAATTTTCTGGTACTGCATCTTCCTTATGACAGGTATACTTAAATAAGACCGTTGGGAGCCTGTGTCGATGAGTGCACAAATTATGTTTCCTTCCTTTTTACCCCCTAATTTCACGTACGATGTTTATAAAAGTACTTTACATGTTCTATTACTTAACGCTGTATCACTAATCACATTTTGTTTTACTTCAGAAGTACTTTCTTTTTGTTCTTTACGTTTCTTTAATTTCTCTTCTTTGCACTTAACTCTGAAATGACTGCCGCGGCAATTTTCGCAAATAATTTTAGACCTACAGTCTCGCGCACTATATCCGATTCTACAGTATGAAAAACATGATTTCTTCGATAATAATTTTGTCCTATCTTCTAGTTGCATTTTTATACAGTTTTACATGCTCGTAAATCATGACCCTTTCCGAAAAAAAAAGAACAGACAGTTTGTTTATTTTTTGCAGTGTCTGTGGCGTCGAAACAGGAACATTTTGCATTTCATTAGCAGATGGATAAAATGTTTTACCTTACTTTCGAAACCGAAACCTTCCTTTGCCAGCGATATTCTCTTTTCACCCTCTACTTTGGATTTTAGAAAGTTCATTAAAGCAGTTTAGTTTATTTGATAATTTACTAACTTCGCGTAAATCTACGCTTCTTTCCCATACTCTAATAAAATCTTCCGGGAATCACGATTTAACGAGAGGATATAAAATACATGCGTATCTGTCAGATGTGACGTTTAATGTTTCAAGTCCTTTCAAATGAGTTTCAATTTTAGTGTACAGCTTCGCGAGTCGTATTGCTCTGTTTTGGCTCAATGAATTATTCAAAATTAAACTCAGTAACTCTCTCACATATACTTGTATGACGAGATCCTCTCTGCCGAATCGATCTTTAAGGGGACAGTACACCTTTAAAATGATCAAAAAATCGATTTTTGGAATTTTATTGTATTTGGTAGAGCATTTTATTCTGAATAAATTGATACCATACTTTTACTTCTCCGATAATTACTTGTCGAGTTATAAAGGAAAATATGAATCTCACTTCATGGTTTTTGATTTAAATGTCCTGAGTCAGCTGCCATGACAGTTTGTTTACATTTTGAAGTCACATTGCACTCATCCTAACTTTGGCGTTGCATGCAAAGCCTTATTTTTTTTAAAATATAATTGATTGCCGAAGAAGAGAACCATGTAAAACATATACTACAACTCCTACTTTCGCTCGGTTTGTTTACATCGTGTTTTGCTTCGTTAGTATACTGCGATTTGATATTAATTCGATTTTTGTGTTGCTCGCAATCGTGATTGAATTTTCATCGAATATATATTATTTAACTGTGTTCTTTACAGTGTTTTGTGCTAATTACTGGAATTCAGTTTGCTAATTCCTTCTTTGTAATTCTGCTTTTTGATGGATAAGTTAAAAAAACGTGCTTCAGGACAGCGCCCAAAAAAACGTAAGTTTTATGGCAACAAATACACAAATGTCAATGAGACTAAAGTGTGTGACGGTGTTAGTTCTTCATCAAAAAAGTTGAACAGTGGTTGCTTTAATAATAGTTTTAGTGCAACACAGAGTTTGGGATACAGAATAATAGCAATTGATATTTTGTTTTCTGAAATTTCAAGTATTTTGTGTTGCAAAGTGTGTGGCTCAGACATAAATATATGTGAAACTCTAAATCATGGATTATCATCTGTGTTCACGATTGAATGTGCGGGTTGTAAAAAACTGAATTCTTTCAGAAATTCTCGTATGATGGGAGCAAAATCAAATGTGCCTGAAATAAACAGAAGGTTTATTTATGCTATGAGATGCATTGGCCAAGGTCTGGCTGGAATGAAGAATTTCTGTGGTGCAATGGATTTGCCCCAACCTGTCCAGAAAAGCGCATACAATAAATCATTGCAAAAGATTACCCGTTGTGTGAAAGACGTTGCTGAGTTATCAATGTTAAATGCTGCAAAGCAAGAAATTGAAATGACAGGACAGTCACAGCTTACAATCAGTGGTGACGGATCTTGGAAAACTCGAGGTCACTCGTCGAAAATTGGGATAACTAGTATAATTGGTATTGAAACTGGAAAAGTGCTAGATCTTGAAGTACTGTCTTCATACTGTAAAGGATGTGAATGGGGTAAAAAAAATAAAAATGCTAAAGAATTTGAGAACTGGAAAAGGAGCCATGATATTGAGTGTGCGAAAAATCATTTTGGATCAGCTGGGAAAATGGAAGTTGTTGGTATGTTACGAATATTTTCTCGTTCTGAAGAAAGGTTTAACGCTCAGTACATAAACTATATTGGGGATGGCGATACTAAAACATTTCTTGAACTTCGAAAGAGCAATATTTATGGGCCTGATATTGAATTAAATAAAGTAGAATGCGTAGGTCATGTGCAAAAAAGAATGGGAAGTAGATTACGAGAACTGAAGCACTCTATGAGAGGAAAAAAGCTGGAGGATGGTAAATCATTAGGTGGGAAAGGGCGTTTAACGGATAAATTTATTGATCAAGTAACTATGTATTATGGACAAGCTATACGAAATAACAAAGACTGTGTTATGGATATGCGGAAAGCTATATGGGCGATTTATTACCATAAGCGTTCAACTGATGATGAACCACTCCATGATTTTTGCCCACAAGGAAATGTGTCTTGGTGTAAGTACCAAAAAGCCAAAGCAACTGGAAAATTGAAAGATTTTAAGCATAAAAATGTAATGGCAGCCCCAGTAATGGACAGCATAAAGAAAATTTTTAAAGACTTGTCAGAACCCACTTTACTTAAACGTTGCCTTGGTGGTCGAACACAGAATCCCAATGAATCCCTTAATTCTGTAATATGGAAATTCTGTCCAAAGACAAGCAGTTCAAGCAAAGTAATTGCTGATATAGCTGCAAATGAAGCAGTTGTAGCATTTAACGAAGGAAGACAGGGAAGACTACAAATCATGCAAAATTTGGGTTTTCGAGTGGGGCAGTATTCTCTAGAAGCAGCAAGAAAGTGTGATTTGCAACGAATAAAGGAAGCTGAAAAAAATGCTTCAGAACTGAATTTGTCTATTCGCAGAATCAGACATTTACATAACACTTCACAATTAGAAACAATTGCACAACAGGAAGGTGTTGTATATGAAAGTGGAAAATTTTGAATTTTACTACAAATTGTTTATATGAAAAATTTATACAATATATATAAATTTTATATCACATAAAATTTACCTTATTTGAGATTCCTGTCACAAGCATTATGTGGAAGTAAGTTTTGCAATATGGTAAATAATATTAATTACTTCTGTTACTGAGTACCATACATCTTAAGATTACGTTTAATGATTTTTGCTGTTTGGTTGTATATTTTATGCCATTTTATAAATTATTTTATTTTCACCTACATGAATATCAAGAAATACTATTTTAAGTGTCAAGTTATCATTCCAAAAGTGATTTTATTGCTATATGATTGAAATTTATGTTCCAAAATTAAAACTTAACTTTAAAGAGCTTTTTCTCAAAACGTTGTTTTTCAGACTTGCGCGCAGCATATCTATGAAACCGCTTAAGATACAGCATCGAAATTTACAGCACAAATAAATATGAAGACAGTAATTAAAATAGACTCTAATTATAAAGATACGTTAAATAAAAAAATTTTTTTCAGTAAAATTGTACGTTAAAAATTAACAAAAAATTATTTTTTAAAAATTATTGCTCGATTATGTTTTTAAAAGTTGAACTAATTAAAATATTTTACTTCAGATGAATAATTAGACCAATAGCTTTAATTTGGCATTAACTTTCTACAGATTATGGTGAATTTATGCAAGTTATCCTGCGCGCAAGGAAGCAGTGTAATTCAAGACTTCAATTGTTAGAGTCTTACAAAAGTATTTTTTTTAATTATTAAACTTGATTTCAAATCCATTAGATATTTTTTTTCAGGAGTATCATTGTCTCATCTAATAACCCTGAAAAAATTGGGAAACTAGGCCCAACAGTTAGTTTTTTAAAAATTTTTAGTATATGTTAAATATTTTGTATTTTCTCCCAGTTAAAGGTGTGCTGTCCCCTTAAGACATTCAATTACTTGATCATATTTGTCAGCCGACGGAGGGAAAGAATCAACACTATCTCTCGCACGCGATCCTTCAACAGTGGCTTGAAATAAATATCGAAATTTATCTTCAGGTGGAATTTCTGGATTATCGTTAATTTTCTTAAACTGACCCCAGAAGCCCAACCTTTCCTTAACGTCACCACTGAATTTCTTAAATTCGATTTTTGGTAGTTTTAACTTCCGGCTTTGAACTGTAGCATTAGAAGTACAATTATTCCCCGAATTAGCATTACCCATTATTTTCCTTACCTTAGTTCTAAGCCTCACATATCTTTCACTATATATGGTACTACCCTCGTATTCTTTATCAAAATCACTTTGAGAACATTCAGTATCATCAGATAAAATTTTATAATTTCTTTTTCTACCGAATTAAGCTCCGACCATTTTTAGTCTAACTGTGTTATTAGGTTTTCGATTTCTTCTATATCACATACTTCTTTTCCTAAACAGTCTTCCAATTTATTAGATATTCGCGTAAAAACACTTCTTAAAGGAGTACTTAATTTAATAAGACCTTCCATTTCTAGAGCTTATGAATAATCATACAATAATACAATGAATAAAATCCTTCAAGCCCGTCCCCGATTTTAGAAGATCAATAAAATTGTCGAAAGGTAAACTTACCCTTTTGTCTTCTTCGCTGTGGGCGGCTTGATTGGAGACCTCTAAAAATGGGAAGTAATCTAGGTTAAAATGGTACTACTCCAGTCGAAAAATGGTAGGCTTCCTTTCCCAACACAAATTTATTTTATTAGTAGTTACAACAGAAATGATAAAAACATACAAAATTATTATATTATTAAAATTATATAACACGTAACATGTAAGCCGCAATCATGGCATTGCTGCTTTTCCTCCGTTCTCGTTCTCGTTACTGACTCTTAAGTGTCTCTGGTCAGTTCATGAGGTTCACTCAGTTTACTTCACTTCGTTTCAGTTTGTGCTCAGCAGCGACAAAAACAATTCT
>KK121245.1:195376-238539 GCA_000611955.2 Stegodyphus mimosarum
GTGATAAAAGAACCAGCAAGTTTTGAGAACTGCAGGGATTTACGTTGTTTATTTCTCGGAATTCAGGAAAGAAGAACGCGTTCTGCATTCTTTCACACAAATATATATTTATTTTCACACTGAAGATGTAGAATTATTATGCATAAAATCATATCCAGCACTGACTTTTAAATGCCTATGTATAAAAGACAAGATGCACTCCTACAGGATAGTGCATTTATTCAGTCCACGCATATGGCATTTATTCAGTTCACGCCTACGGCCATCGTGCAATCATCTCGTTCCTCTTCAAACACCAACTGTTTCATTCCCTGCAGCAATCAGTCGCCAGATGGAGCTGCATACATTTTTCCTTAACATGAACTGGAGGGGAGAATCGGACACTACACCTCTTACTCAAGATTGTGATTGGACTGCAAAATCAAGATCACGTATCTGGTAACAGTTCGATATATTGAAATATTTCTATTATTCATTTCATACAAACTTTCATCACAATCATTAAAGTAATTAATACTGATATAATTACTATCATACATACAAATATGCATAAAAAATGTTTTTAATAACTCCGAGTAATTACGGCAATACTATATCACACCAATCTATGTTATATATCCACATAAAGTATCAAAACGCGCTTAAAATGTTCAGTATTTAGCCTAATAAATATATTCATAAAGAATTCATTATTTCACTTAAATTGCAAAATTAAAAAACAGTAAACATGTTTATTTAGCGTACATCTTTGAGTCAATGAAAAGTCACAAAGAGTCACAAAATAGTGACAGGTATAATTGGTCTAGACTACAGTACATCAATTATGCAGGGGTACTCGAGGCAAAGCGTCAGCATTTTTTAAGTTTTACCCTCGGGCAATGTGAAATACTTATGTCGTATTTCTGGAGCGCTAATGCACAGCGTTCTAACTTTGACAATTAGGGGCATTCTTTGTGATAAATCAGAGAGTATTATGGTCGGCGATCAACTGGATTATGTGAGCCAAAAATATCAGGTTCGAATTTCTTCAAACTCGGTAATCATTGCAAATGTCTCTCGATCAATTTTGGTCGTGCCTTTTGAAACTTCATTAGGTTTTTTACTTGACTAGCTGACAGCACACAATTTTCCTTCTCTGCGATGAGATAACTATGTATCAATAAATGTTAACGAAACGTCTGACTGCATCACGAAGGGCTTTCCAAGCTTGAGTGCACACATCCTTTACGATTAATTTCTTCAATTCTAGAAAGGAATGCATGAATTCTAGGTTCGTAAATGCATGCTTAGTTTGCACGAATTGCAGTCCGAAGAAGTTACTCAAGAACTCCTTTTCTGGTTAATTCTGGGACTGGGAATACGATCTCTGCGTAGTGTGGAATATATTCCCTGTAATATGCAAAATTCGTAATTCTTTCTTAGCTCACATAACAATATAATTTGCTTACATAATAATCTTAATTAACTTCGCTTTTACGTCCTCTCTGAAAGTTGAACATTAAATAATAATTCCGTAATCGCCATTTAAATTAGGGGGCATTTTTAGTACTAAAATAGCAATCTGAGTTCCAATATTTTCAGTGTATTCGACTTCTCTTCTATTCATATTGATGGTAGTAAATTTTAAGAGCTGAGTGTTCTCCGATGCTTCTATTTGCTTACTATGACCTCCAAAGTTGCGAGAATCCACTTGCTTCTGTGACAGCTTGTCTATCTGTTCTCGGTATTGACGAAACTGCTTTCTGGCTCGTCCTGGCGAAAACCTTTTCCTTTCAACTTTACGGTCTTTCGTTGTGACTACGGCTATGTTTGTGATTATATGAGATCGTAATTTGAAACACTTGACCGGAAACTTGTTTGCTCTATTTTCGGAATGCGAAAGAGATTTGTCTTTTAAAGTAAAATACAGATCAGTTTTTTAGCTAAGTGCGTTAGACTGAAACCGTTTAACGGCACTTTTATATGGAAGATTCCTTATCTAATCTGTCCATTAATTTGTCCACTAAAATTAATTGATTTAAGGTTTCAAAAATTTCAGCTTTCCAATTTACAGTAATAATCTCTTGTTGCTCTTAACCTTGAAAAACTGAATATATGTTCCGTTTCCGAATCGTTTAGTTTAATATGTTTTAAGCATCCGTTCATATTCTCTCAGAACAATTGACTTTACATATTCATAGTTATGCATTTCTTCTCAGTTAACGTAAATTGAAAGAATTTTTTTGCCTTTCTTTCTAATATATTTAGCTTAATTGCTTACTTTCATTTCAATGGAGATGTTCTTAATATCAGAAGCTTTAATAAGGAAGAAATTCCAGGCCTTTGGTTGTTGCTGTACAGACACTCCTAATGTGCTAACACATTGAATCATATATTCTCATGCTATTTCTCCGTTGAAATTTCAGCTTGAATTATTTGTACTTTGGATCCGAGCTAATTTTAGCTGTCTCATATTGCAATCTTAATATTTTTAATTTCAGAAGTCAGTCTTCGCGTTTAAGCGTATCTGAGATTGTGCTTCTTAAGATTTCTTTTATAAAATCCGGATCATTCTGATATTCTGTAATATAAGTCCTTTTAGATCTGCTCCTGTCGAGTTAGAAGTAACAGTCTTCTCTAGTTCTTCGGTGAAAAATATTAAATATTCTTTTATGTTTCCTTTTATCGAGAAATTTTTTTTCTTATTCTCATGCAATAATAGAAATAAAACAGTCTAGTAGGAAGTTGAAAGTGATCTGCCTACTTCCTTCTTAATGACTATTCCGCTTCTGGCGCCAAGTTTTCGTAGTTTGCCTTGATTATTCTTTGTAAGTCACAAAAGAAGGAGGCGTTTTATATACTTTCACACATATTTACTTTCACATAAGAGGTATAGAATTATTAATTACGTGCGTATATCTACAACTGACGTTTAAATGCCTGCCTGTAAGGGACAAAATACATTTCTGCAGCATAGTGCATTTATTCGTTAAGAGCACTCATATGACTATCGTATAGTTACCTAGTTCTTGTCCAAAGCCTAACTACTTCGATCCCTATGGCAATCAATCGCCAGAAGAAGCTGCGTACATTTTTACTGAATATGAGACGAAGGGCAGTATCAGACACTACAGGGTCTGTTATGAAGAAAACTGCAGTTTAGAACTACAAAGTAAAGGAAGGCATTCAAAAATTAAAAGAAACTACAGTTTACTTCATTGCAGGGCATATAACAAATTACCTTCATCCGCAACTTCATCTAATTGCTTTATGTCGTCATAAAAATCGAATTTTCATCGTAATTTCATCTAGCTGCATGTGTATAAATCGTTCCACTGCAATTTACATCATAAACATTATATCCGTCAATAAAAAGAAATTTTAAAGACATCAAATTAATTTTTATGTAAAAAATTAGTGAAATATGTAACGAAAAACTTGAGAAGGGAGATAAAAAAGAAGAATTTGAATATAAAAAACAATGAAATATTTTTTGTTTAGAATTTTGCTATATTTCAGTAAGTGTGGAGACAATTTTTGTAATGTGCTGATTATATTGATTCGTTCTAGTTATTAGTCCAAAGGAGCAATTTGCCCAGAAGGACTATTAATTTCGTTTTGGCATTTGCGTCGATTCACTTTCTGCGTTGTTTCACTTCTCAAATTGCTGCCACCAAATATTATCGCCCTGTATTAAAGAAATTAAATAATGAAAAATCTGCATAAATGTATGTATGTTTCCGGCATTGTGATAAAATAACGATACCTAGAGCCAGCAAATTTTGCATAACGTAATCTTTCACCAAATGCGGACATCTGGTAACCCTAATTTGCAATTTGGAATTTGTTTTATTATCGATTTCATATTTTGTAAAACTTTAATGAATTTTTGATTAACAAGTTCAAGGATTTCAAAGCGACCAATGGCAACGTCGTACAGAAAAAAACATTTTTATCTTCAGCGCGCAAGACTGTGTATCCGAAATTCTAAAGATATGTTCATTAATTTCTATTATTCTAAAGATATGTTCATTTAATTTGAAATTATTTTGCGATATTGCTTTTGAACTGAATTTTATGGTTTAAGTGCGAAAAACTGGAAATTTAATAACTAAACGTAACACGCAAAACGTTAAAAAGCTTCCCTTAGGACGGACGTAATTTAAAATCCCAAGCCTTTCAGATTTTTTTTATTTCATTTTAGCCTTAGTTTTATTTATGTACTTCTATAACTTAGGATACCTCTGTGGAAAAATTAACTGTTATTAACAAAATATGATTTTTTCTTTGTACGACGTTTATTCATATAGTATTTCTATGTTTTATTTTGCACCTTTTCCAATAATAGCTATTGTTTTCCATTATGGTTTTTTTATACATTCATTTTTTTATCGACCGCGTTATAAAATATCCTTTTGTGAAACCATTTATGGTAGTGGAACTCGCAAAGAATTATATCTTATTCCACTATTGTGTTCAGATGCCATGCAATTTTTTAAGCATAATTTCATTATGTTTCGCTGGTTTTAGATTAAGGCCTGTTAATTTCTGTGCATTGCAGTTACGTATTCTAAAGAGAAATTAATTAGGAAAAATTCATGAAATATGTTGAGATGCTTTGAATATAAATTGTTTCAGTTTGAAAATTACAACCAGTTATTTATAGGAATTATTAAAAATCTTTTGACAGCACTATTAATTTAAAAATTCTTATATTTAGAAAATATCAATTAATTTAAATATTTTCATATTAAACTTATTTTTATGTGCGTACGGGTTTACAATTGGTTGAATTGAGGCAGAATCGATGAAAGCTTAACGAAAGTTTTTTCTTAAAAAATACTTAACAGTTCACTGTCTGGCTAATTTGGCGAGATACCCATTTACTTCAGTGTTAAATGGACGTACTCCTGCACCACTCTTTCTCCGACTATACCTCTCTTTCTGAGGCCTTTCATGCGTTTTTTAAAAGGAATACTATCATTTACATATAATTTCATTAAAATTATTCATACGTATGCAATATTTATAACATTATTATTTTAAATTCTGAATAATTCATATTTAAAATTTTAAATATTGAATGCGTCCTGCGTCGTTCCTTCTTACTCCAAAGCAATTTCTACCGTTCGAACTTTTAATGAATTTTATTTAGAAAAAGTACAACAAGGTGACATTTTGTTTTTTAAATTAATTTAAGTTCGAAACAATTGTCACTGAATTTAATAACGCGATACATAATTCTCGTTCTCAAGTGTTTTATTCTTTCTTAAAGCCATTGTTAAACAGTTTGCGATATATAATTTTCATAATTTTCTTTTTTCAGTTAGAAAAGTAAAAATATGTAAATGTGAATGATGATTAAAGCAAAATTTTAGTGACGTTTGCAAACAAGATAGAATTTAAAATAATATCTGTGGAATAAAGCAGTCCTTCTCCATTTTGTTGCTCAAACGTTTCTATCCAATCAGTGTCAAAAAGCAAAAATTAGTTTTTTCCTCTTTGCATTATCATTTGGAAGAAAACGTTCAGATATTTTCAGGCTTCCAGCACCTCATAATACTTAGCGAAAGTAGAGGATTGATCAATGAAAAAATTTATTTACAATTGTTACAAGAAGTATATTTCTGATAAGATTTTGCCGAGAATCACAATTAAAGGAAATATGCAAGATTAAACGTTATTGAAATTTTCTCGCTTGACTCTTAAATGCGTACTGAGGTTGCTGCAATTTTTCTTATTAGTAAATCTGAAACTTGGAAGAGGTTATTGGAGATAGAGATAATGATTTTCACTCACACGAACAAATTTTTGTATTCTAAAATTCACAACTAATTTTAAAATTTCAGAATGTGTCGAAAACATATACTTATTTCCTAGTCATCTATCCCAAATGTAAATGATTAACCGCAGTATTTTCTCAACTAAAACTTTAAAATATTAATAGTTTGTAGTCAGTGAAATTCGTAATTCAAGTCCGAATTCGTTTTTCTAGTATGTTAAATTAATTTTTTTCAGGTACAGTTCAATTAATTTTTCGTTACATTTTAAGAAACAATCAGTGTGAAGTACGTATACATGGAGGTGAATATTTTTTTTGTTTGATAGCATGACATATTGCTTCACACTAAAGATTTTAACTTTCCTTTGTTTTATTTCTGAACTTTATAGATTGATAATATTCCGAAGAGATTTTAGGATATCATGAAATGTATGGCTTATCAATAAAGAAGTTATGAACCTGACAGTCACAGCAAGTTGTATACCAACAAAAACATGTAAATTACCGAGATACAGTCAGACATAAAAGTAGACATAAAAATTAAAACAGATCTCAAAGGAAATACTGAAAAAAAAACAACAAGCTAAAAATGTCTCTGTCAATTCTTCAATAAAAAGGAGATTCTGAAGTAGCTTTTAAGGCATTATAAGCAATATTTATTGCAAAAAATATAGGCAAAAATCCTTTTGTTTGATATAAAAACTGCTGCAATAAGATGTTTTTAGTCTGATATGAAGGATATATGAAGGAAACTGCTGATTTCGAAACAGCTGGATAATGCAGGGATTCGAGGTTATTTCTATAATTTAATGCTGGTCTTTTCAAAACATTTCAGTTTTCGAAAAACCAATCTTTTTCTTTATGTTACGAAAAAAATCTGATGTGGCTAGCATATGACCTTCCGAACAATTCCATATTAAGACATGGAGTTTCCGGAATAACCCCGAATTTTAAACTATCACTTCCTATTGATAGTTTGTAAATAAAACCTAATTTACTTATAAACTTTAAGAATCAATGTTAATTAAAAGCACTACTCATTTTTTATTATTCTGTTTCTGGCATATAATGGGCAGTGATAACTATAGTGTTCATACACATATTCATTCTTATGCTTTCATAGAAAATACTGCATCAGTCGTAATGAATCCTTTGGTCATATATTCACAAACTAACGACTTAAGAATAAGAAGATTTTCAAAAGCAGCGTCTTATATCAGAAAGAGCGAAGAGAAAAAAGTGTGTATAGAGTCAGTAAGCTGCTCATGGTTAACATTCACAGAGCGCTAAGTGTTGCCCCATTTTTTTTTTACATTCGTTTACAACTGTATTAGGAACGTTAAACTGATGAAGATTTACGGACTTGTTTCTGTTATCTTCACCCATAAAAATTGTTACTGCTTGGAGTTGTAAAAAGTTATGTTTGATTCATTTTTTGCTCTTCTGATATGTTTATTGACAGTATTTATACGAATCTTTAACACACAAAAATACTAACTTGAAAATATTAAATATCTAAATACCAGTAAATCTGCGTGCGCAGAAAATAAATATCAAAATGCTTAATTTAATTATTCTTTCCTTTGAAGCAGATGATGGCAATGATCTGGAAGGCAATTTCAAATGGAATTCTAAGTTTTATTACTTTTAGTTTGGGAAACCAGTGAGACACTATTTATATATATTTAAAATTGTGAATTTTAATATTTTCCAATAATACAACCAATAGGATGCTGTAAGCCTTTTTATTATGATTTAATTTTATATTTACGTTCGGTGAAGCGTTTTGATGTTAGTTTTAAGGTATTAGGTGACGAATGAGCTTTAAGGCATGAGTTTCCTACTTTAGTTAATATTTATTATTACTTTATTTATTACTTCCAGATTTAAGCAGGGACATTAGTATGTTGTTTAATATACGTAATTTAGGAAGACAAAGAAAAAAAATAGAGAATAAAAAGAAAGAAAAAATGGAAAAAAAAACTGTGTGTGGCGTAAGCGTGCTTAGCTGATCAATGTGTACGTTTACGAGTATTGTTTCCAAAAATGAGAGGGGTAATAATGTTCCTTGCGCGCTTTTTTGCTTTTTTGTTGCATAATGTATTGACAGTCCATACTGGCCATTTGATATCCGCGTGTTTGGTAGCTGCTACCTTTCGCTCAAGGGACATTTAAAGGCATAATCAGCATCCACTACCTTTCCATACTCATATATATCAGCAGTCAAAAAGTTTGATTTAAAGCAGCTTTAAGCTTGTTCTGTGCAACAAAAATAACTCGTAGTTCATTCCGCTCTGCTCTGAGAATTGGTGTCCATAATCAAATCTTTGAATCAGTTTTTAGTTCTCTTTTACGAAAACTTTATCGAATGTCTCCGATATTGACTTTACTAGTTGTTGATATACGTTTTCTAGGTCCTTAATTATGGTGCAGTTAGCTAGTGAAAGCATGAGAGAACTAACTTGAGACTATAAACAATGTCCAAATTTGTTCACTTTAGCATATCGGGAAACGTAGCGTTTATTGGCTGGATAGCCAATCTGTATTATTACGCCATAGTTTATTACTATGTAATTATTCAGGGAAGATTTGCCGAACACTTGCCAGTTGCTGATATAAAGAAATGTATAAACTGTTGTAAGAGTTACCTTTGGAAACATTTTGGTGCTATCGTTTGGAAAGTTGGTGAGCTGTCTGGTTGATTTATTATCATTCGTCGATATACTACTAAGCATTGCAGTAGTATCTGAGGTTTTGAATCTCCTTCAGGAGCTCCCATAGAGGGCTTGTGGCTTTGAAATCTCCTGCTATTATTGCCCAATAAAACGTGATCCTTAAGCTGATTGCTAGTTAAGTTAAAACTTGGTCTATAGGTACATTTGAGAGGATGTACTTGGATCTTATTTTCAGCCTGTTATTTCTTTCAGGAAGATAGTAACTGAATGCTCAGCTGTGGTGATAATCAGAGGTTTGAGTGGTCCTTAGCATCCTATTGCCACCAATAAATTTTTAAGAGGTAGATTCTAAACGAACTGGGAAATTCTGGAATGGTTCTATTCTTTCCGTGAAGCATCTGTAAAAGACCTAGATTACAGCTGTGGTGAATTAGTAGTTCTATAGCATTAAAGGTTACTGGTCTGGAATGTTGAAAAATTAAGCTGCAGTAAGTGCATTGGTACTGATTCTAGTATAGGTACATATGCCGTTAAAGTGGATAAAATGCTGGCAGTCGTGACGCTTTATTACCCTGTGATACTGTCTATAGCAGCAGGAGTGGAATCTCAGATATGGTTTGGTGTTTCCGGAGATCGCTTCTAGAAATTCAGATGAGATATCTTGGACAATAAATGTACGACTGTAAATGGACTGCAAATTCGTATTTATAAATGCTGAGACTATAAAAAATTTCTGATTATGGGAAGTAATAAAGCTTCCCATAATCAGAAATTAGCTATGTCATCCAGATGACACTATCCTGCTTGCTGTAAAACCTTAGGCCAGGAGTCATCGCGGTCGGTGATCCGTCACTGTCTCCTATACTTAGTGGGTGACAGTGTGATAGACATAGTGGCTATAACGAAACGTATGTTTTATTAATTTACCTTTTGTATGTTTCATGTGTATGTGTATAGCGGGAAAGTTGCTTGGAAATATGTGGTTTTTCAAAATGAGACATTCTGAGAAAAATATTTTCATCAAGCACTGGAAAAGTTTTCTTTAGGTAAGTACAACTTATTAAGTATCACTAAATAAAATTTATCTTAGTAAGTCATCTGGTTGCGATTTCATGAACACCATTTACAAGTTTGGAAGACTGTTTGGCGCTGAATAGTAAGTGAGAATAGTAAATATAAGAGGAATGCAATTGGTGGTTTCTGAAATCTTAAAAACAGCTGTCAAAGTCTTTTGATAAAACTGCAATCATTTCGGCGCATTTTTCTATGTTTGCATGAATTTTAATGAAAGGTGTTTCAATGTAAATTAAGCTGTTACTTGGGCTACTGTAATTTGAGCTTTTACCACTTCCATTTGGTCTTACGTTTACAAGTTTAAACAAATAGTGATAGCATTAAAAATTATTGAATTAATTTTAATATTCAAAATCACAGTTGCACGTCCTTACCTTTTGCAAATTTTTCAGTGATGTGACAACCTTGCAACTGCTGATTCTATTAGCCATACGTAGTCTTCAACCAGGGTGTTGAACAGGTGGTTTCTTACTCAAACAAGCTTACAGAAGCAGAATGAAACAAATATTTTTTTTCTCTTTTTGCAGAGCAATAAATGCTAAACTCTATTATGCATCCTATAGTCTATTATACTTCTAAAAGCAGCATTTAGAATACATATAATTATTCCATGCCATGGGACGCGAGTTTTAATTGGCTAGTGAGAGGTTTAAATACTTTATATATAAACAGCAAAATATATTTATAATTTTATTTAATTCATTATTATCTTCTAATTTGAATAATATTTTATTATTATTATTTCACTATTATATTATTTTTTATTGTGAGACTTTCCTTTCTACCGGCCCCCTTTTTTCAGAAAAACCTACCGCAGCTGAATTGGGATCGTGTACGAAAAGTTTGGGAAACACTCTCATGCTCTCCTGGTAACACGGACTTGCATTTATATTACAATTTATACTTGTACTTGTATTTATATTATATTACTTACTAGTCATTGTTCTTATTAGACGAGCAAAAAATAACTTTATGCCAGAAAAGTGAAAAAAATAATTAGAGCAGAACTAGCATTAAAAAATCTGAAAGGTTTCAGATTTTAAGTCGCCCAAAAGTTTTTTACTTTCTTGCTGAACTCGACTCTGCCGGTCTGCTGCTATACTCACTCTTACTAACTCATTCTTTTTTGTCTTTTTAGGTTTATTATTAAGCATCATTTTCTTTGCACTTGCGCTGCGTACAGTTCAACAGCAAAATTATAAAAAATATTAAAATCAGCATAAAAGTATACGTTAATAATTCCCGATGCGTTAAGTGTAAGCATGTAAGGAGCCTTAAGTGTTAGCATACGTTTTACTGCTTTTTCAGTTATTTCTCAGTTCATCATATCAATGTTTAGTTTCCTTACTAAGATGCCTTTAAAATTTTTTTTTGCCTTTTCATTATTAAAGTTTAGTATGTTTACTTTATTAAATATCACGTTCTTGGCGTTTACTCCAAATAAAATTCGATTCAACAGGAAAATCACAGAATATTTCAAAACAACATATCTTTACAATTTATGACAAACAGTCTCACGCTCTGGAGACAAAAATGTTTTTTTCATTTCCTTGTAGGAAGTAATAATCGCGAAAATTTTCGGGCACCGTATTTCAACGAAAATGTCCATTTTGACTGCTGTCGAATACAGTTTAAAGATGTTTTTGCTTAACATCTGTACGGAAAAACAGAATAAAAGACTCGTTTTCTCAAAACGAGTTGCAAAAAGCATTTAAAATGGATGAAGAAGAGATTTTTTTCGTGACATCTTGTACGTATGTGTGTATGTATGTATCTCGCATAACTCGAAAACAAATAGTCTCAGAATGTTGAAATTTTGTATACAGCTATAACATGTAGTAGTACACCTTTCTTTCTGGTTGCAATCGGCCGCATTGAAAGTAAATATATATATATATATTGAAAGTAAATATATATATATTTACTATATATTTATATATATATACACTCACGCACTCTGTTACTCAGCTCCGTTAGCTCAGTTTTTTTTTTAATCTTATATGTTGGTAAATTGTGCATTTTTGTGTTAAGAATGACTGTATTATGCTTTTCTTGTTTTCCGGTTAAAGTTTGTTGAACTTTTAGTTAATCTGCACGCAATAGTTATAAAATTACCAACAATTTAACTGTTGTTTACGTGCGGCTAAGCCTAATTTTTTACCGTAGGTGCCATATTTGTTTACGTTTAAAACTGAGCAGAATAGTAAATTAAGTCAGCTTCTACACCTTCAGTGTCTTTTTTCTGGATGGGATCAAAAGTAAACATTTAGGTTTGTGCACCGCAAAAATCTGCCTTCTTACAAGCTGGACTAATTGCTTGTTTTTGAGCAGAAACTCTAATTTTTATTCTAAAAATTGTTTTTTCAATTGTTTTAACTGTATTTCGTGTTTTATATTTTTCTATAGTTTTCAATTTTTGATAAAAATATTTCGAAGTTTTACGTATTTTTGCCTTGTCGCGAAGTGAGAGCTGAATTAATTGAATAGAACTATATCTGTAATGAAATTGGAGGAAATAAGTTTAAATGAAATGCAGGAAAAAATGAGTATAATTTAATATTCCGTAGAAGGTTTTTTGTATATTAAAATGCATACAAATTAATATTCTGTGCAAGGAAGTCATGTGGTGTACACATGATTTTTTTAGGGTACAGTGTTGCTACTGCTAGCTTTGAAATCGTTGAGTTTGTTAATCAAAAATTCGTTAATGTTTTACAAAATATGAATAGATAATGAAACAAATTCAAAATTTTGGCTTTAAGGCGCCCATTTCAGGTGGGGAGATACGTTATTTAGAATTTGATGGCTCTAGGTATCATTTGTCTTTTCGCTCTGCGAGAAACATGCATACATTCATGCAGATTCTTCATTATTTAATTTCCTTAAACGGGCAATAATATATTGGGGCGATAATTTGAAGCGTGACACACGGTTTATTGTGATTCAACGCAAAATGCCGTATCGAGACTAATATCCCGTTCGGGATTAGCTCTCATTTTGGGATAAAAATATGAATAAAAATATTGTATCACTTTTTCTGATACCGATTAAAACTTGTAGAGTAGTAAATGTTTTTCCTACTCTACTCAAAGGGCGACTGGAAAGCGATATGAAACCCAGCAGACCAAATTAATGAGGTGATAAAATATCAACTACGTCTGTTTAGGCACCACTGTAGAGACTTGTTGAGAGAAAACATTAGAAATCAGTTATGTCCGAAGGTATTGAATTATAGATTTTCCGTCTGCTAGCAGCAGTGTTACAGCATTTTTAGTTTTAGCTGCATGTAAAGACTGTAATGTATGCAAACAGAAACGTGAGAAAATCAAATATGCTTTGGCCGAGATTCGAGACGCGAAAGGCGCAAGTTGAAATCGATAATTCTTTATAAGTTAATAATTGCTTATTGCAGTATAATCACTTAAATTCATGTCTTGTGTATGTGAACTCAGAAGAAAACTCAGAGCAAAATTTTTGTAAGCTAAAGAATGTTACTGAAAAATTATGGAAGCGTTTTATATGCTCGTTTTTTTTGTAGAGGAAAGTGTTTTAAAACTGGATAGATAAAAATGGTCAGTATTCTCAGGTGCTCTAATTTTAATGTTTTTGTGATCTGATATTTTGGGCTTTTGTTATCTTACTTGAAATGTGATTCTTCATCCGCTTAAACTATGCCATGAGAGTGGTACTTCCTGATTAGAGAGCTAATTAGCTGATTAGAGAGCTAATTAACTAATTAGTGTTCAATTAAAAAAGCTTCTTGTGTTATTTCCTTTTTTTCGATTTTTCTTCCCAGACGAACATTTTTATTGTATTATTATTGAAGTGCATTGATTATTCATATGTATATTACTTAACATATTAACGTGATGTTATGTTTGAATATACTTCATCACATAAATTATTTAGCACTTGAATGATGATAAGTTCAATAATTAATAATTATTAAATAGCTTACCTTAAATTTTTATCGACTTATAGTTACCTGAAAATACTTGGTACAGTAAATGACTCAAAAATTGAATAAGATTTTGACTTTATGAGCTATCAGAATTGTTTACATGTGTTCATTCTTTTTTTGAATCGAATACTACTCGTTTGGTTTTTTTCTTATTCTGTTGCCCCAAACAGACGACGAAATTAAAAAATACATTAGAAGTCAAACATCTGGCGCGAGGGCAGCGTCATCTATAGAAAAGGATAAAATAAGGCATAAACATTGTTAAAACTTAACATATCTCCCCCCACCTGGGCTGAGCACTCAAGTTCAGGATCACTACTTAAAAAGAGGACAGCATGTGGAAATTGGACGTCGATAAAGCCCAGTTGATATTTTTGCTTCAACAACTCGAACGACTCCGTCTTTTCCAGGAAAAAATTCTGTGATTCTTCCAAGATTCCACTTGAAAGGCGGAAACGAATCTTCTTTGAGATACATCAAGTTATTCACTTGAATATCGTTTGCACGCAAAGTCCACTTTTCTAGTAGTTGTAGTTGATTCAGATATTCCTTCTGCTATCTTGACAAAAACTGAATACGAAGCTGTTGAATCAGGCGCCATCTTGACTTTAAACGAAGATACGTTTTTGGAGCTTTCTCAGGAAAGGAAAGTTACAGGAAAGTTATTAAAAATGTCCTGGAGTAAGCGGTACTAAATCCAGAGGATCTGAAGAAAGAGGATTCAGCGGCATAGAATTTAGACATGCTTCAATCTGTATTACTAAAGTGGTAAGTTCCTCAAAAGTTAAGATAGCTGACTCGCAAACTTTAAATAAATCTTGCTTCGCAGATCTGATTCCAGCCTCCCACAGTCCTTCGAAATCTGAAGCTGAAGGTGTGATGAAATGCCATATAATAGATTCTTGAGCTGCAAAATTTTGAATTTTAGCAGAATTGAGAAGCACTGATTAGTCATTTATGTAGGTTATTGCTCCTCGAAAATTCGTTGCGTTATCGAAATACAGATTTACTGGCCTTCCACGTCTAGAGAAAAACCCTCTTAAAGCCGCTAGAAAGGCATCTGTTGATAAATCTAAAACAACCTCGAGGTGAATTGTTTTGGTGGCAAAGCAAGTAAAAAGAGCAATGTAAGATTTAATTCTTACTCTTTTGCGTATCAGGTTAGGTTTTGTAATGAATGGTACACTAAAATTATGTCCAACGTTAAGAAATGCTCTTCCAACACTAAATCTACTAAAATGCAAGTCTCCTATGATGGTATGGCATGGTTGCGACTTCATTGTAAGTCAAACATTTAGATAGAATTCGTCGAACTGCATCTCTTCCAGAGGATATCCAATACTTTTGACGGATGCAACGCAAAGTAAATAGAGGACCATTATGTAAATGAATTTTGTGATAATATTGTATCAATAATGTAGTGAAATGATGATTCTTTGGCATAAGAATTTGATGTTTTTGACTGTGATCTAAGTTCGAGTTTGCTAACCGTCCTCCTACTCTAATAATTCCCTCTCCATCAATGAAAACATTCATTGGAATCAGTTTACTGTTTTCAGGCAAAGAAAGTCTCTTTTATAAGTAGCTGTACTCAAGCTTGAAATCTGATTTTTTCTGGTTTTTGAATGAGCTTAATTAGAGAATTGGGTTGCTTTTTCAAGCTCTCCATGTGATAATAAACCTTTGATTCTCCCATCCAATGAATCTTAAATACCACAAAATTATTCTAATGCGTCATCTAGCATAGCAGTAACTTCAGGTGTATCTGAAATGGTGATGTTGACTGATAGAAACGATTTATTTTCTTCGCATCTGATATCATCTACACACGCTACCTGTAGATCTCTAGACAAAGGAAGAATGTTAAGCTGATATAACTATTGAAGACCATGCCACCACAAAGTGTGACTTTTCAGTTTTAATGCAGAAATACCTCTGGAGGTACAATCTTCTGTATTTTCTTGACTTTTCACGTAATTCCATGAAGCTTCTGACGTTGAGTCTTGAATGTTTGATATTCTATTAGCAACAAAACTTTTCTACATTTGAGGAGATGAACTAAGCCAATCTAAAACTATTTTTGAATCTGATCAATATGAATATTCTTCCTTAAGGATATTGAAACAACTTTATAGAGTCTAGAAAGAAGAAGCGCTGCACATAGCTTGAGTCTTGGCAATGTTATTGTCTTTGCAGGAGCAACTTTTGTATTTGAAGTAATCAATGAAATGTGGAACGCTTCATTTTCAGATATTCTTCTTAGATAAAACACTGCAGCACAGGTATGTTCCGACGCATCGCAAAAGCCAATTAACTGAATATTTTTAATAGAACTGTTTTTCATCATGAATCGTGAAATCTTGATTTCAGCTAAATGTTCAATTTGAGATTTAAAGAGATTTCATGTTTGAGAAATATCATTAGATAATAAATCATCCAATTCAATATTTTTCTTCCATAAATGCTGCATTAAAAGTTTTAATTGAATCAGTGTAGGTGATAAAAACCAAAGGAGATAATCAATTTTTGCGATAGTTGAGAAAAGCTGACGTTTTGTTAAAACACCATCTATAGGTGGGTTTATTCTAGCTCTGAATACATCTTCTTTAGGATCCCAAATAATTTCTAGAATTGTATGGATTTAACTTCATCACTCTGCGAAAGATCCGTTCAGCTTCTTATTTAAGCAGTTCTTCAGGGTTTTCTATTCAAAAGATTCTCTAGAAATCAACATCATTTTTATTGACTAGGATCTGTCGGAAAATTTTTTCAATATCTCCAGTGAGTGCGATACAATGAGGTTCTAAATTTTAATAGGATATCAAATAATTCATTTTGAAGTTTTGGACCAGTATGAAGAACATCATTTAAAGAAATGCCTGAATCAGACTTTGCAGAACCGTCGAATACAATCCGTAATTTGGTAATTTCAATCTCTAGTAACTCCAAAATGAGGTAAATTGAAAAATTCGGACGATTATTTTGAAAAATCGACATTTGGAACAATCTGCATATGATTCATAGTTTGATATTCTCGCATGAAATGTATATAGTGAGTTTTAAGCTCTGGATTCCGTGAATTTTTCTTTCCAAGGAAAAGAATCGCTTCTTAGCTTGATTTCTTGAGTCAGCCAATAGAGCTCTGACAAGAAATATACCATCAGAATTTCGACTAGTGTGATTTAAATAAAATGCCTCGACATCTTGCTCTTCATCATTCAGTGTACTCACATCTGGAACTGATTCCACTTCCCAGAATTCTTTCATTAAATTTTCAATGTCTATTAAAGAATGAGAATTGATTAAAAATTTTTGAATTCTATTTGAAACGGATACCCTTCCTGAAATGAGTCAACTCAATTTTGAATTTATAGCGGATGGTTGGTTTTGATTCCCCATTATCTTTCCAGTTTGAATTACATCTAAGAACATACGAATCTACCCAGAATGATATCAATTCGTCTACTTATGTGAGAAGAAGGGTCTGCTAATAGTAATTCATTCAAATGAGGTCAATTGAATTCTGACCCATCAAAGTTTGGTAAATTTGACGTCAGCTTTTTGACTACTAAAGCCTAAACAGAACGTTCTTGTTATTAAAATCGGCAGTAAAATTTAAATGAGCTACTTTCGTCATACGTGTGGCAACTGTATCATCAGTATGTTCACACTTTTGAAATGAAAGCTTTAGTCGATTACAACACGATACAGTGATTGAAGATGTTTGAGAACTATTATCAATTAAAGCACAGAATTCAAGAAACTATCCTTATTTTTTATTCTTATTACAGCTGTGGCAAGTAAAATTAAATTAGAATATTTTTGCATTCCCTGTGAAGCAAAATCGTTGTTCTTCCGAGATACTAGTCGAAGGGTCGATATAAAGGCTGATTTTGAAATAGACGCTTTGGGGTAGACGGTACTTGACTTTCAGCGTAATGATTTTTTATCAGTTCGAGAAGTGCGAAGAATTGTTTGATGTTTCTGTTTACATGCTTTGCAAGATGTAGTGAATCGGCATGAGGATACACCATGATTTAGTCTCAGACATTTAAAACAAAGGTTTGCTTTTAGTATGAAGTTCGAACGCTCGTCAATATTCATTTTAAGAAATTTATCGCTCTTATATAAAAGATGTGGTAATTGGCAAAGTACACAAGAATCCTTCCTTAACTTGACACTTGTTTTACGAGCAAAAGTTTTGTTAATGGATTTTACTGATTTATCTTGAATATTATAATTTCCATTTACGCTATGAATGCTTCTAGCTTGTTTTCTAAAAAAAAAAAGAAAAATTTTTAAAGATGGAAATGTCTTATTCTTTAGAGTTAATTCCCACTTGATTTGAAGTGAATCTTCTAGCTTATCTTGTAAGGCATATATCAGAAGAATTTCGACTAACTGACTGCATTCTAGACCAAGTGTTTTGAATTTCCGAATAACGTTATTGCAGGTATCTATCATTACTCGAATAGAATCAGATGTTGGTTTTACAAATTTTAAATTAAATAATTTTCTACACTGAGAAAATTCTAATTCTCTTTGGTTATCATATCTGCCGAGTAAAGTGTCACCAAAACTAAAATAAAACTCAACCAGGATTAAAACTGTCCAGAAAAACGTTGGAAGATCATATTTCGAAAGCTTTATATTCGAATAGGATGTGGCAGATTTTACCGCCTTACCTTCATTGAGCTGTAATTCTTTATTAAACAAATTTAGACAGGTTCCTATTTTCACTAATGATTCATCTGCCAAATCCGGAGCCTCGGATAAAATTTTAAACTCAGATTCTTCATCATAATCTTCAAGAATAGAACATCCGTAATAATACTCTTCAAGCTTGTCACAACATCTTTGTAGATATGTTTTTAATTAAGAATTTTCTCTAAATTTTCTGATGTTAAAACATTGTCAACACTTCTAGCAAATCTTCCTATTTGCTTCATTTGAGTTCGATACACTAACGGAACTGATGACTTCCTTTTTGCCAGATTTAGTTTACTTTAAAGAATAAAATTACACAGAGAATAGCTATGTACAGATGTCATGCAAACCTCAGATATGTATTTAAAATGTATAATAGAAACCAGAATTTAAGAATGAATTTTACATGAAAATAATCTGAATACAATTGAAACTTCCTTATAGTTTTCCATTTACAACATAAAAATGCATACTTCGATTTTTTTAAAACCAGGTAGCTTTAATGGAATACTAGAATTGGATTTTCGGCTTTTAATATTATCCTCACTGGTGGCTCCAGTGAATGATGGTAAGTTCAATAATTAATAATTATCAAATTGTTTACCCTGAAATTTCATCGACTTATAGTTAGCTGGAAATACGTGACATTGACATAGAAAAAGACTCAAAAATTGAAGACGATTTTGACATTATGAGCTATCAGAACTGTTTACATGTTTTTATTCTTTTTTTTTGCATCGAATACTAGTCGTTTGTTTTTTATCTGTTGCCACAAACACACGATAAAATAAAAAAATACATTAGAAGTCAAACAGCTGGCGTGAGAGCAGCGTCATATATAGAGAAGGATAAAATAAGGCATAAACATTTTTAAAAATTAACAGCATTTTTAATTGATACATATACTCAAATTCGTAAAACTAGATGAAGGAAGATTTAAAATATAAACGAAAGGACTCAGGTGGAAAAGCAGACATGTAAGCAAACTAATGTAGACGAAAACGTATTCTTTATTTTCTCCATAACAAAATGAACATGGAATTAGTACATTCCCTTTGCGATCTCTTGTGGTCAGAACTGCACAGTTACTGTAGTAGAACTACATCTGTATAACATATGTTGAACTGATGGTGTCCCGCCAACTTCTACCTGTACCTATACTCTACCTGTAACTTCTACCTCTACCTGTACCTGTTCTTCTACTGTGGCCGTAATTAGTTAACACCTTCAGCTAGCAAGTGAAAGCTCTATTGATCGATTTATTTTACACGTTTTCATCTCGGATATTTTAAGTAGTTTCTACAGCTTACTTAAGTGTCAAGCATCATATACATGTTAATTCATCGAAGTCATGTTTAGAGTACATATACTTAAGTCAATGTCTTCTTTACATTGTTATCTCCTTTAAATCTTTACATTACTCCTTTACAATGTCTCCTTTACATCCTTTACATTACATGTCTCCTTTACATTTATTTAGATACTCTACAATACAGATGTTATAAATAACTCGAAATAATTATTGAAGTTATGCTGAAAGCAGGCAATAATGATAATCGCTTTTGGAGTTTAAAATAAATAATGAAATAAGAGAAAATAAGAAAAAAGACAAAGAATTAATTCAGTAATAAAAAAGCTGTAACAATATATATCAAAACCTGCAGCCTCAAAGATTAGTGTGGCAGGTAAAATAGGAAAATAAAAGACATACTATTATGTAAAATAAGATTTAAAGTGACTGCATCCTAACTTTCTGCATGCTCCAATTTATAATCAAAGATGCATCCTCACGCGTCGTTAGAAACATGAATATTATTAAGCAGTTTGAGAAAGTCTGGGAACAATTCATTCCTCTCAGGAAATACAGACACGCAATTAGACAATTTTGTTTTTAACTCAAGAGTCCATAAACATAAAAACTTATCATCCAGGAATGCGGCAGACTGTTGTGTAAATTGAAAAAGGAAAATAAATGCCAGAGATGAGAGCTTGCTTTAAATGCCATCAGAGAAAACAGAAGGCTAAGCAATGAAATTTGCATAAAGACGCACCACTACTTAGCGATTTGGGGTTTTCGGGAAGTAATTAAAATTCGTGTTAAGAGATTTCATCTGCTTGGCTGTTAGCAACCAAGTTGAGAACCTTTTTTTAATTTGTTTTTATTGCCACTCTTAAAATTAATTCTCTTTTTCAGCTCCATTTTACTTTTCTGATTACGTTTTTGAAAGTATTGGCGAAGACTTATATTCATAATTATTTCTCTAAACTTCTATTGTCTCCACAATGCCTTCTGCGATTTTTTTTTTACTTTTTCTCTGACTAGACTTTCCTATTGCAGTCATTAAAACGTTACATAACCTAAGTACTTTGCCGAAATAGATTAGCTAGCAAGCTTCGCGATCATTAATTATTTGTTTGTTGTTTTAATGAATACGTTAGTGATTTCTCAGACAAATATATAACACCTTTCTTAAAGTTAAAAAGGAAAAGTTTACTGGCTAAACCTACTAGATTGGTAAACGTTTCTTAAAGCTCATCTTTTATGTTCCGATACAGAAATATTCAAGGATATTCATACCGATGCTGGGAATGAAACTCAAGAATACGTTTCGTTGTAGTGTAAATTTGTAAACTAGGAATTGGTGAATATACTAAGGATCATAAAATGCCTGTTCTTCGTATTAATTAAGAAAATATGTGAAGAATTTATAAAATAATACTCTAGAAGAAAATAATACCATTACTTCAAATTACGTAAAACTTGTTTCTTATTTAAAATACAATAAATATGATCGCAGATTTAACAATAAACATCAAATTTTATTTGAAAATGAAAATAGTTACGTCAAAATAGATTTGAATTACAATCTAATTTGTATTCGAAAATTTGATAATTTTTGAAGGATGAATTCTGAATTTTGTTAAATCCGCAAAAGAAAATTTCAAAATAATTTAAGAAAATTTTCTGATTAAAGTGCCTTATAGCAGAAGTTACTTGAACGCAAATTTTGCGGTAGATTAATACACACAGACGATTTTATATGATTAAAAATGTTTAAAAAATTCTGTACTTTTTTAGGAAAACATAGTCAAGCGTCAGTGCCAGTAAAAGTTATTACTGTTCTGGAAGCTTGAATAATTATTTATGAAGCATACATTATGAATATCATAAAGGCAAAGATTTCCGTGAATATTAAAAATGCAAATCACATATTAATAACATTTTATATCAGTGAGACAAAATCAGACTGACCCAATGCCAAGTGAAATTTCTTCACTGACCATTTTTTCCCACTTTTACTTCCTTGTACAAAGTTAAGGAAGTATTGTAATCACGAAAAATTCCGGCTATCATATTTCAATGAAAATGTACATTTTAACGGCTATCCAATGCAATTTAACGATGTTTTTGCGTGACCTCTGTGCGTAAGGACGGAATAAAGGACTCTCTTTTCCAAACGAATTATAAAAGTAATTTAAAATGGAATCAGAAGAGATTTTACGTAGCATGTAACTCGCAAAACTCAAAAACATGTAGTCTCAGAACATTGGAATTTTGTATATAGAACTGCTATAACATGTAGTTGTGCACCTCCTATTTTGGTTGCAATCAGTCACACCAAAAGTATATATATATATTTATATACACCCACTCTGTTACTCGGTTCAGTGTAATCAGTGTAAGAAAACTCAGAGAAGTGAGCTGAGTTTTTTTATTTTTATATGTTGGTAAATTCTGCATTTTTTGCTATAAAATAATTGAATTATGGTATTCTTACCTTCCGAGTAAGAGTTTTGTGACTTTAGTTAATCTGCATGCAATAGTTATAGAACTATCAACAATTTAAAAGTTGCTTAAGTGCGGCTAAACATAATTTGTTTTACCATAGCAGCCATATTTGTTAACATTTGAAACTTAGCAGAATTGCCAATTAAATCTTTCTGCACCTTCAGTGTCTTTTTGGCGAGTGGGACCAAAAGGAAACTTTTAGTTTTGTGCTCCCAAAAATCTGCCTTCGTGCCTGCTGGCCAAATTCCTTGTTTTTGCGTAGAAACTGTAATTTTAATTGTAAAAATTTTTTAAATTGTGTTTATTGTATTTGGTGTTTTATGTTTTTCTTTATTTTTCAATTTTTAATGAAGATATTTTCAGTTTTTATGTATTTTTGCCTTGCCACGAAGTGAGAACTGAATTAATTGCATGAGAAATATATCTCTAGAGAAATTCGAGGAAATAAGTTTAAATGAAATATAGGAAAAAAGTGCGTACAATTTAATATTCCGTAAAAGGAAGTCATATGGTGTACGCATCAGATTTTATTAAAGCTATTTGTAAAATTTTCTTTCTCTTGAATTTTTCTTTAAGTGGCAATTTTAATGTGGCGCTAGATTTATGATGTTCAAACGTTTCTCTTAAATTACAAATACAAGTCTTTTGAGCTGAGATTTATTTTTTTAACTCCTTGTGCAAAGTAAACAGTGGAACTGCCAAAAATATCGGTTATCAGATTTCAGCGAAAATATCCATTTTGTTCGTTCCGAATTCATTTTGACTATTTTTTTGCTTGATGTCTCTAAATGCGGAAAGAATAAAGGACTCTTTATTTGAAAGCGGTTTGTAAATTGGATACAAAAGGAAGTTTTTTGTGCTTTCCTCCACGTGAGTTACGTATCTCGCATAACTCAAAAATTGAAACTTTCTATATGGGACTGCTATAACATCTAATTTTACTCCCCACTTTTTATTGCAATCGGCAGTAACAAAAGTTTATATATATATATAATGTAAAATATCTGTTTTTCAAATAGTAAATTAATAAGTGCTCTTTAACTTGTAAGGTTTTAGTTAAACTAACAAAGTTTTATTTTAATTTAAATCTTTCTATCTCTTCTCTGTTTCAACTTCCCGTCAGAAGAAGCGCGCGTTTTCAGCTTATGCTAATTTGAAGTAGAGCCAAATACTGTTTAAACCAGAGGTAGAAACCTCTTAGTGTGAGAGAGCTTTTAGTCTCAGATCACGTCATTCTGTTCGACGTTCGCCTGACCAGCTAGCAGATAATTTCTAAGCCATAGTGCTTACTACGTGATTGCTTATTGAAATAAATTGAAGTGCGCTAGTATTAGTATCTCTTGCTACGCACCATTTAGTTAGAGGCCAACTCCGCGAAATAGCTCTGTGAGCAAGGTTTAATTAAATTTCTATTTAGCTTTAGTTTAAATTTATCTGATTGTTCATTTAGGCCCAAGTGTGGTCTTTTACTTTCTGTATCCCTCCCGAGTTGGGAAGTGTATATAATATTGATTTAATAAAAGAGGATTTTAAATCCCTTTCAAGTGCAGTTATTCTTCAGCACAGTATCTACACCAGAACATAGCTGATTTCAGCTCCCTGTTCCAGATCAGGACTTTAGGACTTTAAGGAGTTACTTCAAAATGTTTGCCAAATCTACGCACAGAACACTTAGTCCTGACAAACTCACGTCTTCTTTCTAATAATAATAACAACATTTCTGGACTGCGTCGTTTCTAGATTAATCTACGCCACGAAGCTTGCGTAACTCTGATTACGTAGTAATTGGGTAACAAGCAGTAGTTGTAAATTTTATAAGTGGCCACACAGAAACATTAATTATCAATATGTCCCAGAATTTTCCAAGGTTTGGAAAGCATTGAATTTGACCTTCTAAATAATAAAAAATTACTTTACTTTAATTTTATTACAGGGATCATCTAAAAGGCCAGATTTTATGGTTACAAAATCTTTCTAACTCGAATGTTGGAACTGAATAAAATTATGTACTATATTTCTAGAGAACTGAGAGTAAAAGTTTCTAAGATTCATATTTGAGAAAACAAAGCCTGTAATCACTTTTTGTGTACACGGTATATGCATTCCATTTTGCATGTGCTTGCATTCATGTGAACAAAGTTTAATGCAATAATAAAATTAAAATATCTCTCTAATTTGTTACATGTCATAAATCTTCGGGCTTAAAAAATTGCAATTATTTCAAGTCCATAAAAGAATAATACTTCTGTGTTAAAGCATTTCATGGAAAATGCATGTAGAATTAAGCTGTCCTACATGCACTAAAAATTATCTTTTAGTGCCTTTCGAAATTATATTTATTGGAATGTGCATGTATACTTCCTACAGAACTCCTAACATCCCTGGAAGCATTGATAGAATGCTGTTTTGGTATCTGTCATGTTCTAATTGTATGTTGGTTTGTATAAAACCGTTATCTCATAGAAGCGGCTTGTTAAGAGAAAACAGTTGAACGAGAGGTTAACAAACATGCAATGTGGTTTTGACATTTCAGGGATCTGTATCTTCTCAAAGAAACTGAAGCTTCTCTACTCAAAATCTCTTTGTTCAAAATGCGACTTCGCGGAATCTTCGAAGGATGTTCTAACTATATTTGCACTACAAAACGAATTACATTGTTCCGGGTAATGCCATTTCACACATTTCCTTTATAGAGAGCTACCTGAGGCCATTTATCAACCAAATTCAATTACTGAAAGTTTCATAAACCTGACATGTATTTTTGACGATTGCTCTGAATGCATTATTTCCGTCAATTCTATTCCATCAGAGTGATTTTTCCAATCTATTTGTAACTGAACTGTTTGACGTAGAGCCTCTTATTGGGCAAATGCTGTGACTTCTACTTAGCTGGAAATATTGATTTCACGAAATATCTTTCACAAACGTAGTCATGTAAAATTAGATTTCATTAATTATCAGATCTTATTTGTCTGCTAACAGTGCCATTTTAATGATTTCATTTTCGGAGTCTACATTCAGTGAAAAAGGCTGAATTTTGTTTAACAAGGTTGCTGCAGCCAAGGGTGAATTTAAAGTTGACTGCATTTAACATATCCTTTTTTTATTACCTAGTATGTAATCTCTTCTAGCATATACTTTGTAGATCTTTGTAGATACAACAATGAAAAAAAAAAGAACGTGCCATGTTTAACAGTTCCAACTTGAGTGATCCCTATTTCATCTTCGTGTTGAGCATAAGTAATTAATTAGAAAAAAAAATCACTTAATTCTAGAGTCTTAACTTAGTTTGCATGCGTACTTATCATCTTCGCAGTTAACGCAAGTTTTTAATGGTTGCCCGGTAAATGGATTAAATCTTCGAGCCTGAAAGGAAATAGAATTTGAATATTTTAAAGAAACTAAAAGAATTTTATTCAAAATCATTAAAATATTTGCTTTGAGAAATATTCGAGAGCTAATTCATTTCATGCCCTAAAATATTTAATATCGGTATAATGATGAATAAATATCTTTTGACGGCATTAAACTCGAAAGCGACAGGTTTAACATTGATAATCTTGTGCATTGTAGTGAATTTATGTAGCTGCTTAATCGATATTCGTGCAATCAATTTCTTTTATAAAGCTACATTATCATTACCTTTTACTTGGAATCCAACAAGCGGTGTGGATCTTTTAAATAAAAGTAAATTTTCTCATTGACATTGACTGAAATACGTACATGCCAAAATTTCAAAGTAAGTGACTATAGTGTTTTGCTTGACAGCATTTGAATCCGAGCTCTTCCATCTTAAATAGAATAAACGGAAGCATTTAGTTTACTTCATAGGAACTTCTTGGATTCAGACTAATGTTGTGTTTCAAATAGAATGAAAGGTTGTTAGAAAAGTCGTTAGATTGTTTGCAATGAAATACTATTGAGAAGTACAAGGCTTTATTTTATAGTTTTACTTCTTTAGATGTTTTAATAATATATTATTGTAATCACTCTATACTGTGTGTTAAAAACAACTTTAGGTATTTTAATTCTTTATGATCTTTACAAATTAAAAAAGTATCTCTAAATCTTGAGCAAATCATACTGATGACATAATTACTTTCAGCGTTGAATAACAGATTCATTTAAAAACTTTTGATAATAAAGTATAGACTGCTGTAAATTTCGGTAATTTTTGAAATTGAATAAAATTATTATTTACAAACTATTTTTTTATTTGACGCAATTAAATGAATAAGGTACACTGCTATTCAAAGTTTTCCTAATCTATAAAGATCACATTTTTATTTTAACACTGATTGATTTTGTTTTAGGTGTGCAGTATTAAGCCATGGGTTTACTAAATTAATGTGTAACACGAGTCAACAAAAAATATTAATTTACGAAAGGATTATTATCTTCTTCAAAACCTCAAATCCACATGGTTTTGGTTATTCTGTTCAAATTGCTGTTTGGGGTACTAAACATGGCTATTTATCATACTGTTTTGCAGCGCTTCACTTTCTAAAACGCGTCTAATAAAACAACCAATTACTCATGCATGAGACTCATGGGTCATGGCGCACTGACTGTCTTCTCTTTCTGCCTTGTTTAGTATTCGCCTGACAATTTTGACGAAAGTCGAAAGCATTTGCTGTGAACAGTAGTAATTCCAAATGTTTCCTGCTGTTACAGTAAATAATATTTGTGATGAGAATTTGGAGACTTCTGAATCGCTTAGTATTTATAAATTTTAAAACCTTCGTTTTAATTCAGTTTTTTAAAATCTGCTGTATATATATTGCTAAGAATTAATTACCCTACGTATGACCATTTTTGTTTCAAAATATATTGCCAGACCACTCTATTAGCATATTAAGTCTACGATATCATTATTTACTGCATCTTTGTTTATCACATTGTGTAATTTGTATTTAATTGGGAGAAGATAAGTGAATTAAGAATCCTGGGATAACATACATACATTGTAATTTTTTTGTATTGAAACCAATGAATGTTAAAGTATCATCTACAAAGTTTGTGAAACCTTGAAATCGAAAATGTCTCATAGAAAAACTAATAAATACGAAAAGAAAGTACTTACTATACAGCACACATGAAGATAAGTTATGGATTTTAAAACACAATATCAATACATGAATCAATCAAATTATCTAAAGCAACAACCTTGTATTTGGAGTATATCTTAAATTAAGGCTTTATCGATTTCGAAGGCACATAGGCACAGATCCCTCCCTCATCAGGAGCAAAAAAAAACGAAGTTAGAAATCAAGGCCATATTTATACCAAAAACAAAGAAGTAAAGCGAGAAAAAAGATAGCGTCATCTGTAAGCTGAAATATTGAAGGAAAATAAGTTAATTGGATTTTAAAAGCCTTAGGAAAGATTAAATTAAAATCATTAACTTAATAAGATAAATCTTTGTGAATGCGAAAAGTTTCAAAGAAATCTAATACTCTGGATAATTTTTGCAGATCTAACTTCAGAACTGTGATTAAATTTCCAACCATAATTAGCTACCGAATATTTGTTAATTTTTTCTATTCAGACATAAAAGTTGTGTATATTGGTGCGAAACATTAAGGCTGTTTTAGCTTGGCCGATATATCGCAAACCACACTGACAAGATGTACTGTTAATTCCTTAATTAAAGTTAAAAATGAAATCCTTAAGAATGGAATCATGGGTTTCATTGTTATATAAGAAAATGGCCTCAAACTTGAACTTCTGGAGAATTTGTACAATTTTGTAACGGACAGAAGGATGAAATGGAAGAATGACAAGATTATAAGTTTTATTTCTAATGGCAGAACATCTTCTTTGATTGTAAGACGAAATTTTATTGCGTGTTAATCAATGACCATGAGAAAATCTGTCAATGGTAAGTGATTTCAAATAATTGAGTTCATTAGAAAGCAAATGTTTTGAGAAAAAAATCTTTGACAGCATAACTCTAAAGTACGTAATAGTAAAAAGAAGTCATATTTTGCTCAGCCAGGTGACATGATTTAGCTTTAGGCGGCAAACAACAGAAAGGTGTTTACGGCTCATAGTAATGCTGAGATCAGATTCATCATAAGAAAATCAAGGAAGTGAAGGTTATTGTCAGATTCAGTTTACTGTTTAACCCGTAAATCCTTTTCTATTTGTTTTACTTCCTATGTTAAATCATATCATCCAACTAAGTAAAAAATGGTTTCATTTTACCGTTATATATTTCCAGCTCTCAAAGTTTGTTCCTCAGAATATTTGTTTTCTAATGAACTCAGTTATTTGAGTTTATTTTTCATTAACAGAGGATTTTCTCCCCTGGTCATTGATAAGGCCTTTGATAACGTTTTGTCTGACCATCAAAGAAGACATTCTATTGTTAAAAATAACATTAATAATCTTCTCGCTCTTCCTACCAGTTATATAATTGCACAAATTTTCCAGTACTTATTTTCCAAGTCGTTTTCTCACTTGTCAATTAAATTCATGGTTCGATTCTTGGATATTCAGTTTCTGATTTTAATTCTTAAGGAATATATAGCATGTCTTTTCAGTGTGATTTGAAATTATCTGCCACACTAAAAGAGGTAACGTTTTGTGTCAAGGAACACGAATCTTTTGCCTGAAAAGAAGAAATACACAAATCTTCGACAGCTAATCATAGTTGGAAATTTAATCACAGTTCTGACTCTGAGTCTACAAAAGTTATCCAAAAAGCTGTTTCATTTGTTGAACTGGATTTCCTTGAAGCTTACCCCATTCGTAAAGGTTTATCTTGTCTAGTTATTGAATTTAATCCAGTCCTTCCTAATGCATTCAAAAGTCTTTTAACTTAATGTTCTTCACTATTTCTGGGAAAGAATACCTTTTCGTTCGCATTACTCCTTTGCTTTTCGCATAAATACGATCGTGGCTTCTTCCTTTGCTGCTGGTGAGGAAGGATCTGCACCTGTTCGGCCTTGAAACTGATACAGTTTTCATTAAAATATACGCCAAACACAAGACTGTTGCTTTGCCTAATTTTATGTTTCACTCTGTCTGTTTGTTTTCTCTCTTTATCAGTATATTAGTTAGACTTCCATGTGTAATGCGAAAACACTGCTAAAAAGTTCTTCTGTCAGGCATTTTTTTTCACTGCTCCTAGGTGCTTAACTCTTCGTTTAAAGTCCTTTACCCTTTCAGATCCTTTGAAGTATGCTTTCAAAGCCACTGTATTACAATTACAGAAAAGCAAAATTTGTAACGAAATAAAATTCCTGTTTTGATGCCGATCACAATATGTTATCATTCCATAACTCTTTTTCTAGTCCCTAAATTTCTGAGATTCTCCATAAATTAGATTTCGATTATTTTATCTTACGCTAAAACATTTGTTTTTCAGTGCTCAAAGATACTATTTCAAATTTTAATTCTTGAGCATTAACATTCTTCACCATTAAATTCTAACCACACTAAAAAGCATTAAACTTTCATGTTACAGCACAAGACTGTGCAATAGTCTTCTTAATCCGAAAACATTTTATGACTAGAACTTTTAATTACAATTTATTCTGGCTTACCAAAAGTATTCAAAAGCGTCATTTCATAAACTTTTGAAGTCCTGGTCTGCTTTTTTTAATATTATATTTTTATTGCGTTTATTTAAGCTATGAAAACTGACGAAAAAGTTCTGAGGGAATTATTCCTTTAAGATAAGAGAGCTTCTTCAAATTCTTTCGAAACGAATGAAAATTTTTCTTCAAACTTATGCTGATGTAAAGATAACCTTTGCTTAATTTTTATGATAGAATCTTTCTTCCATATTAATCATCTGGAATGTTTCATAAGCAGAATAAATTTGGTCATTATGATCATAAAAACTGATGTTTTTTCTTAAATTAAGAGGATGTTGTTAAGAATTTTGTGATGAAAAATAAAAAAATGCGAGTGTTATCGGAAAGTATGTTTTCGGTACAAGATCTTACAATGCCTATGTTTTTCTTGAAATTTATTTAATGGAGATAATGATTCTGCATTTCGTAGCCACAGGTATTTAATTGCATTAAAGCTCACAGAGCACTAATTTGTATTCCTAGGATAAGAATACGTTTGAAGTTCTATTGTGACATCGTTTTTATCTGCACGTTCTTAATTTTCTCTACTGACAAGTACTTAAGAGCTATATGATTGATGAATCCTAATGGAAGTCTTTTTTTTCTAAGTCATATTAAATTCTACCATTCCATGACCCATGACATAATAAAGGTGAAAGAAGACTATTTTAAAAGAAATTGATAAAGAAGTAGATGTAATCTTAAATATTCCCAGTAAAAGCGAATTTACAAAAATTACATTAAAAATTTTTTTTACGATATGTGCGATCCTTGAGAAGACACCTAACTGCTAGCATCGCTTTAGACTCATGGCTAGTTTTGAATAATTTGTATTTTGTTATTAAAGTTATTTGTCATATACAAATTTTTCAATGTTAATCATTTGACCCCCATCAGCAGTTTATTTTTGTACCTTTGATTAAATTCTAAATAGATTTTATAGTATATATGTATTTTCTTATATTATTACATAATTAAAATACTGTTTTATTATATTCATTAAAAAAATCCTTGGTAAACGACAATTGTAATGTTTTAGAAATCGCTCTTTGGTATCACCATTTTCACATTATCACTTATTACACAGCAAATAAATTATTTTGCTTTATTTCCTTATATATATATATATATATATATATGCGTGTGTGTGTAATGAAAGTGGAGTTTGCAATATTGATGGTGTAGAACGGTGAATCCGGTATGAAGAGCGAGAATTCTGATAGCTTTAAACGCTAAAATGTTGAATTCGCAATAACTAAGAAACTTAGCGTAATACAGCATACTACTTAGCATAATATAGCGAGACGGAATAAATCCAGTTTTTATTTAAATTGACAGTTGTGGCCACAATTCACTTTGCAGTCGAATCGTGACTATTTCTAGAAAATTTACATTGATTCTGATGTGACAGAAAGAGGGCATAGTGAAATAGCGTCCACGCAGCACAGACGGGGAAGCTAAAGTGCACATTTATCTAGTATGGCAGTCTATTAAAAGAAAGGTTTCAGTTCTCAGGATTTAAGTTGTGGGGTTTTACTTATTTAATTCCAATCTATCTTAGAACCCCGAGAAAACTAACAAGCGAATAATCGCTTAAGTGTGTGAATAAACACGTGAGACTTAAGAAAGACGCGTAAGACCCTTTATTTCTCAGAATAAATACAATCAACTCCTACATCGAATATGCACAAAGCATCCACTTGGGCTTGAACTTAAATAATTATGAAACTAAACTAAACTAAACTAAGCTTAGCTAAAGCTATCTGAAAGGTATAGCCGAAGCTATCAGATCTTAAGTAGTTGGTCCCTAAATATTAATTAGGTCGGTGAAGCCAAGCAGGGGCCCAAAGTATGGCCGAGCGTAGTAGCTAAGAGAGAATGTAGCCAAATTGCAAACGTGCGCTAATCAGGAAAATCAGACTTTCTCTCTGGAAGTCGGTGAAGCATCGACTTATATAGTACTCTTACTCATTTACATTCACTGTGTTTCCGAAATTTCATTCCGGTAGGAAATTGTCTGCCGAAATTAGAATAAACAGGAAAGAATCGTAACTTAAAATAACTGTTAATAAACTTATGATAAACCTTACAAGCTTACGAATTAACTACATCATCAGCGTTACACAAGTGCTGTGACATAGATTAATCTAGAAATGGCGCAGTATAGAAAAGTTATTATTTTTTTAGAATGGAGAGAGGAAATATCTATGAGGAATTATGAAACTAAATTAATTTATGAAGCTGATTTACATATTTTTTATCTTACATACACACACACACAGAGATATATATACTGTGACATATATATATATATACTTATTTGACTAACAGTTAGATTGGGTACGCAATTTATTGATGTTGGTTCTTTTCACATATTCTAGTTAACACGTTTTGAAATAGTCCGTTTCCCCTTTCTCGATGGCTCTCTATGTTTAAGCAATCTTATTGCTTTTTTACTAATTTTTATTTTGAATTCATTCATTTGTTGCTATTAAACTGCATAAAGTTATTTTTCTCAAGTATTTGAAGTAGATTTACTGAATTGAGATCTGTAAAGCTATCGGTTCTGAGTCAGAAAAAAAATAATTCTAGGCATTTATTAATCTTTAAGCAGCCTGTAAAATCTAAAATGCTTGCTCTAAATAAAGGTATAAAGAAAATAATTAATGATATTTTTATTTCTCGAATTTTAAGCTCTATAATGCAGAAAATCACTTTAATTTTTCTAAAAGTACTTTTCCTTTTACTAGTTACGAAAGGTACTCTTTATTTATTTATTTTTTTGGCTTTTCGATGTTTTCGTATGCTTAACATGTCTGTAACTTAATTAACCTTTTTCTTTTATCGAAATTGGCTGTTAATTATTTTTTCTTCTGAAAGGGATTAAGCTATTGAACATACTATTAATTTTGTTTACTACATGCTCATTTTATCTGAGAAATTTCTAGCTAGTAAAAAAGTAGTTTTTTTTAAACATTTTAATTCAGTTCTTTTTTATGTAATTGTTGACGATATTTTCATGTCCACTATTTTCTCTTAATGAGGTTCCGATAACATTTTCTCTTTCATCTTGCAAGGTCGTATGGTTTTTTTCCCTTTATTCAGTGTAAGCAGGCTATCAATGCATGCTTAACTTTAAAGTATCGCTTATATTGCATTACCAGTAATAATACTGGAACGTATTTCGTTGAACATCTATGTTTGTTAGATGCCACGACTTATCACATTTAGAGGAGTTGCACATTTGGCTTAACTGTCTATAATTTACAACATTTTTGCAGTGATCGTCAATTAACTCATGATATGGAGGTATACCAATAACATGTTAAAAGCTGTTTGTTCAACAAACACTTTATTATTGAAATTTCAAAAAGAGTATTTGAAAAATAAATAAAAACTTCTTGCCATGAGTGGTGAGTTGACATCTGAAAGAAAGTTTGTTGCTTTCATTATGCCTTACAAATTACATGCATTTTAACTATTTGAAGAAACTCGCGATCAATAAAAGCTAGACATGTTGCTTTAGACATTAGAAGGAAAAGAGATAGGGGGACTGTTTGCTTCTAGTAGTCGGAAGCCATGTTAATAAAAGCGATTATGGCAAATCAGAAAACGAATATTTTCTGATATTTTTTATTGATAATGTCTAGTTTTATTGAGCGCGAGTGTTAACTTCACCAGTGTTCTGTAACACGTTTTATGAATAGCAATATAACAATTTGCATTGACGTATAAAATGCCTAAGATCCATGTCATCAACAACTGTAATCCTACTCTCCTGGCAAAGAAGTATTTTGCGGACTACTCGGAGATCTGGCACAACTAATTTACAATGAAACATAACATAAGAGATAACACTATTTTCTTTGCCCCTACATTTCAGGATCAGAATTTTTCTCTCTTATTCTATTAACCGTGCACTGTGGTTTCAGATTCTGTCTCCTGTAAAGTATTTTCTATAAAACAAAACGGTAGAGAACGTCTCTGATAAAGGTCTGAGTTCTTGCAGGCAAATTTAAAAACGATATTTTTGATCTGTATGCTTAGATACTGCTTTTTACTCCAGGATAGCTGGCTGCATAGAATTTCCAATATTTTATGTAACATAGTGTTACGAAATCCCCAGCCCCGGTGAGATAGCTTCCCCGCAAGGAGGTTTTAGAGTAGCCAGGAAAAGGCAAGGGAAGGCAGGATTGCCATATTTTGAGAGAAATCACTAATTTGGCGACAAAACTGGCGATATGCCATAGACGAATGGAGAACATTCTGGAAGGAACTCTTCTTGGTTTGGCCCAGAGTGTTCTCCAAGGCAAGCCAAAAGATACATAAACCGTGTCTGTACGCGGAGTAGCAGTCTAGTATCGAGTTGATCGTCGAGTGTATCGTGAGTTATTGCTTCGAGAGTGTGCATCGTTGAGGCTACTGAGTGTATCGTCGAGTGCATAGCGACTTGTAGGGTGGAGAGTGTTAGAGTACATTGAGTTCGAAGAAAGACCGAACCGGCTGTATTCTAATGCTTTGCCGTGAAGTTGTCTTCATCGTTATTGCCTGATAGCTTGAAGGCTGTGTTGAGGATTATTTCAATATATATTTGAGTAAATATTTGGTCAAATGGAAGATGATAACATCCTGCAAATCCTCTCATTAGATTATGAATTAGCCAGTTATTTTCTATCTATTGGACTGTGTCAACTGATATTGTTCCCATATTGTTCAGTGTTCCCCCTCTGTCATTGCAATTAAAATATTTTTGAAGAAATTCATGATTTTTATTGATTACATAAATAGATTCAGTTTGCAGATTAATACCATAAATAAGGAAATATTTAGAAGAAGATCTTCACCATCTGCCAAAAGGAAATAGTATTTGTTTTGATAAATTAGTTTTTGGAGCAGCCGAAATTGACATTTATACTGAAAGATCTGGGAATGAATAGAATAATGGCTCTGCGTTCGTGGTTTACATTTATGACTTGAAAAACAATAATAAACGTTATACTTTACAAAAGATAAACCTAACTGAACGAACTGCACTAGACTTTACTTTTGATTGGATATCTGCTCGATCTATGTTAACCCATATTCTACCAATGATCGAAGAAATCAATATTTTTGCTTGAAATTTCTAATTTTGTCTTATAAACAGGTAAGAAAAGATCATAAATTGAAAAACTTACGAAACTTCTATTTTCATTATGGTTACAGGCTGTCCTATATATAGGACGATGGTCAAAACTAGTGGTATGAAGTTACAAGACATAAGTTTCTTTCAAGCACTTTCTTTTGAATGGAATGGTGAAAAGCAAATCGAACATAAGCCAATATTGTGTTTTTACAAATAGTTGTCGATTTACTAGTACAATGTTTTAATTGGCAACAACGCTGACGTCCATCAAGGTTTTTGACAATCACGTGATCAGCTTGCATTTTTAAGAAGTCCGGATTTCTCTGCTGCGCGCCTAATTTTCTGCCTTGAATGTTCCTCGGTATTGATTATCCCAGGTAAATGACTGTTATAACCCGTCGATATTGTAGAAGATCAAGAGCTTCGGTTGCGCTGAATAATTTTGCTAACTTCCAGGACGCAACCAGTGCACTTTCAAAAGCATTTAGGAATAGTGACCAATAACATTTTCTACTTTATATAAAGGGAAAATGTCTCTGTGTAGCTATCAAATAGATCTATACCGTTCCTATATTTATCTTCCGCCCTTTACTCTTCTTTCTACGTTTGACTTGCTTCATGTATCGTCAAAATTTGTAAGCACTGATACTATTCTGTTATCGTTTCAGCGAACCGCTGCAACTTCATTATTTGAATCGAATTTTTGATCAACTGTGCTCCGATTCATCTTCTTCATATTTTTGATTGATTTCAGTGGACAATTGGCTATTCTGTTTTCCCTTACAGTTCCAGTAGCAAAAAAAAATAGTTTCTTTCCAACTTAACAAAAAGGGCATAAGATGTGAAAAAAATTGTCCATGTAAATTTTATGCTGCGCTGAATTTTTCACAATTGATAGCAAACCTTCTACTACAGTATTTGATAGAGGTTCTCTCCGTTTTTGAGCTTCTGATGTTTCTTTTTTATTCTCACTTTTGATTCTCATTTCATTTCCATTTGACATTTTTCTGCACATCCTTTGCAATCAGATGAATTACATTTCTCTTCTGACACATTTTGAGATACAGATTCTTTTACATTTCTTTGTGCTCCTTGATACGGTATATGGATGGGATAACCATCATAAGAAGTTAACACCCACAGTTCGCATCCACATTTTACTGGTTTTCCTTTCATGTACATTTTACAACCACGGCGACCGAAACAGCGCACCATTCTTTCATCAATGCTTAGATGCTCGTAAAATGCACTTAAATTGTTGTAAAGTATCATTCAGTAGATCATAAATTGGACGTACCTTGTAATAGCGGTCCGAATCAATAGTACTAGGACAGGACAGGACTAAGTGTGGGAAGCACCAACACAACGCCATTGGCAGAACTGGTGTCGCTCCTTCACACTAACCGTCTTGAGAAGAACACCTCCACGGGGCGCACTTACGCCACCCATCAGTGTTAATTGAAAAGTTATCATCAGGGCATACATAACTTGTGGTACAGAGCATGGCCGGGAGATACAGTTGCTGGTGACAATGACATTACAATACAATACCATACATTGCAGTTAAAGGTGAAGTATAAATATGAATAAATATGCACAAATAAACGCAAATAAACAAATAGAATTGAATGGAAAAACACTAAACATAAATATCTTGGTTAAGTTAATGTGGTATTGATGTGATGTAATTTGGTACAGTGTAATACATATTTGGGAATTGCATAGTGGGTGTCGTCGGTTTTAAGTTGATGGGTATGCACAGTGTGCAGTGTCAGTACGGAGTTGCAGTTCATAGACGGATCACAGTTCATGAAAAGTTCATGGCTTCAGTCATAGTACATACATTACCAGTTTACCAGTACCAGGTATGCCATTTTTTGATGTGCATAACTGTGGTCGTATTGTGTAGGTGCTAAATCAGTACTGGCCTTGATACATTAAGATATTTTATTGCATAAGATAATCTATAATGACACCCCCATTGGAGAACTGGCGTTTGTGCCAGAGAAGGAGAAGAAGAAGCATTTAGTGTATCAGTTATGGTGCACACAGTTCCAGGCCTTGTCGATGCAGTGTGTCAATTATGTTTTTGATATTAATGTGAACTTTCCGGTGCTTTATCAGGAAGCGTTTGAAGTCGGTTCCTGGTGCTGTAGGATGGCGGATATGATGATCCGCTGTTATTGGGCATTGGAATAAATAATGGTCTGGATCACCCGGATTGCCACAAACGCATATTTCAGTCTCTGAAAGGTTTCGTTCATAGAAGTACTTTGGGTACGGTCCATGACCAGAGATATACTGAGAGAGATAATAATTATAAATGGTGCGCTCAGTATCGACACATGGGAGAAGTGAATGCGTCCTTCTGCCTTGTGGTCCTTGATCCCATTGTCTCTGCCACTGTTCTTTGGCCATCACTTTTAACGTAAACTTCAGTGCGGAGCGTGGCCATGGGATGTGGATGGTAGTGCCTGACTGTTCGAGGGCTGCTTGCTTTGCCAGGAAGTCTGCTCTTTCATTCCCGGCGCAATTGCTATGACCTTTCGTCCATGAAAGAACGAAGTTCTTTGGCTGGAATTGATAGTTGTTTGTATTCGTCGGGCTATTGGTGAATTTGTGCAGGGATTTTTAATAGCATAGATTGATGATTGGCTGTCACTGACGATATGAACTGTGTCGGTTGGTAGTTGGTGGAGCTCTTGCATACTGTAGAGGATTGCTGCCAGTTCAGCTTGGTGTACGCTGTTTAAATCTCTAAGGTGTCCTTGCCATTCTGAGTGTGAGCTATGGTTGTATTGGATGGTTGCAGCGCTGCCAACCTTTTGATCGATCTTTGAGCCGTCAGTGAAAATTTGTCAAAAATGCAGTGCAGGTTTTGAAGATTCAAAACTGGGTGATGAAAGTACTTTTTAGGCTGATCTTCATAGTCTGTTGGATGGAATGTGGTATCACTGAAGTTGGCTGTTTTCTTCAATTGGAGGACTATTGCGGAGATTGCGTCCATTTGTGCTTGGATTGGGAGCGGAAGCACACCTGCCAGTGTCTGTAGGGCGTTGTTAGAGGTAGTTGAGAATGAGGTGATATTTATAAGGAAAGGTCTTTGTATGGCGTTTAGTGCTCGCACCTTTCTGGTGGTCATAGGTATTGCCCAAATGGCGGCTCCATATGTGATGATCTTGTTCACTACGGTTGTAAGTAGTATTTTCATAATTCGGTGGTTCAAGCCCCGTGAGTAACCACGAATTGTCTTCAGAGCTTGTGCTATTTTCATAGTGATGAGTTACTTATTATGTAAATGCTGAATCCAGTTAAACTTGTTATCAATAGTGAGCCCGAGGTAGTTAATCGTTTTCACGCATCGGATCCTGTGGTTGTCTATTTTAAATGTGGGATTTCGAGTTATAGTACGTCCCGGTTTGTGGACAATCAGTGCCTGAGATTTTTGGTGTGAGATCTGTAGTTTTATTCTTTTGCACAGAGCGTTAATAATTTGAAGGGTGTTATTGCTGTTTTCCTGGAGTTGTTCTCTGGTGCGGCCGTTGATGATGAAAGCTACATCATCTGCAAATGCTACGATTTTTGTGTGGGCAGGCCAGTGATGGTCGATAATATGGTTAAGGGTGAAATTCCAGAGGTCCGCGCTCATACACGATCCCTGTGGACATCCTCTTGCTTGTTGCCTTGTGATGACTGAGTTGTTGTGAAGTACTATGCTTTTTCTATTGTGCAGGTAGTCAGTTGTTGTTAGATAGAGGTTTCTTGGACACTGAAGGTCTCTGAGGGCCTGATTGACAGCAGGCCACCAGAGGGAGTCAAAAGCGTTCTTCAGGTCGAGGCATAGCATCGCGGAGTGTAGCTGTTGGTCTTTGTTAACTTGGATTTGCGTTAATGCTGCATCGATGGCATGAATGGTGGAGCTTTTCAGTTTAAATCCGAATTGGCAGGAGCTGATTTTGTTGTCCTTGAATACATGGTATTTCAAACGGTTTATGAGGAGTCTTTCGAGTAATTTTCCGATAGCTGATAGAAGATTGATTGGGCGGTACGAGCTTGGATCCTCTGGATTCTTGTTCTTCTTTGAGAAGAGCACTATTTGTCCAATTTTAAAACAATCGGGAAAACAATGGTGGGCCAGACATTTGTTGTAAAACTTGAGCAGAATTTCTGGAGATGTTTTGTTAATGAGCTTTAGGACTTGGTTATTAATGCCGTCAGGGCCTGGTGCTTTAGCGTTGTTAAGGGATTTTACGACTTGAAGCATTTCCTTTCTTGTGAATGGAATGTCATCTGGTGTGTTTGGTGTTTGTGTGGATGCTCTTAGTACTTTTTGCTCCGGTGTATCTTCTGCACTGTTGTCATGCAAGAAGACTTGGTCCAGGATACCGTTGATGGTGGTGCTCGTGAGATCCGTGCCATTACTTTGTGATGTATTGGTTGTTGCGTGGATTTGAGTTGGTTTAAAAATCTTGGAAGTTGTCATTTTGTAAAGGGCTCCATAGGTAGTTTGATTTTTAGTACAGTAGGAACGCCAGGATTTTAGTTTTGCTTCAATTAGTTTCTTTTTGTAGATCGCACGTTGCTTGTTATAGTCAATCCATGCTGCTTTGCGTTCCTCATCGGTCGTTCGCCTTTTCATTTTTCGTCTTAAAGCTTTGGTTTTTTGGCGCTCTGCTCGTAGTTCCTTGGTCCACCAGTTGGGCTTCGTGTTGTGGTTGACTGTTTTGATTTTAAGGGACGTATGGCTGATTTCTTGGATATGATTAGTAAGAGTTGAAGCATATGCATTAGCTTCATCTTTGGAGTTGATGCTTTGAATTTCATGCAGAATGATATGTGCTTTGGAGTTCAGAGCTTTAGTAAATTTCTTTTCTGCATTTCGGTTAATGCGATAACGTAGAGTTTGAGTGTGTGGAACCTCGAATATGATATCAAAACTAATTATTTGATGGTCTGAGATGGACTCATCTTCACAAATGCGACGATTGCTAATTCTGTTGATTAAGTGATGGGAAGAGAGTGTCAGGTCTGGCCACCCTTTTCCGTTGATCGTGACAAAGGTTGGCGGGTCGTCTGGGGTATTGTGTAGTATGAGATTATGCGCGTTGATGAAATCTTCCATCAGCATGCCTCTGGTGTTGTTTCGGTGATAACCCCATAAATTATTGTGGGCGTTAAAATCTCCAGAAATCAAATGTTGATGTGGGTGTCTTTGAAGTATATGGTGGAGATCGTGAAGTGTAGCCTCTAGGTCCTCACTTGGTGACGCATAAGCGCTGGTAAAGTAGAGATCTAAATTTGATGTTGAAATTGAGATAGTGATAATATCTCTGTACTTCTTGATGACTATTGGTGACCACGTCCTGTTGATGATGTAGATGGCAGCTCTGGGTGCTTGAGATACGTCCGTAACTTCATGCGAAATTACATTCCATGTCGTCGGCAGGTTTCGTAAAGAACCTTGGTGACAGTAAGGTTCTTGCACCATGATGATGTCATGGTATTGTTCTGAAATGTACTGAACGAGGTTGTCGGTGGCAGTTCTGGAGTGTTGGAGATTAATCTGAAGTACCTTAATGCTGTCGTTGTTCGTTGATTGACATATTAGAGCCGTTGGAAGATTGGTTGATGTAGAAGTCAGATTCATGGTGGAGTTACTTATGTTGGTGGGTTTTGCTGGGTGATGGATTAAGTGAGTGGCAGTGTGTTCTTGACTCGTAAAGGGATCACTCATGGTAAGCTGTACGGGATTTTATTCTTTGCACTTCTTCTTTGAATGTGGGGCACATGCTGGCGTACGCTGGGTGGCTGCACTCGTATTTAGTGTGGTTGTGGAGGTTGCTTATTTCGCAATTGATACAATGGGCTTGGTTCGCTGTACATTCCTTTTCTTCATGAAAACCACCGGAGTATGCACAGTGTGGACGATACTGGCAGTCTTTGGTGCGATGATTAAAAGCCTGGCACGTTATACATCTGTGGGAACCTATGAACTCTAATCAATAGTACTATTGTCACTGAAGTGAATGTACTGCTTGACTTCAAAATATCTATTTCGTGGCATTGCTCAACTAACTAGCATAGTTCCTGTATCTGGCGCATTTTCTCAGTACATTTTTTCACGTGGCAAAATGTGGTAGCCACTATAAAAAAGTATACCTAAGAATTGCTTGAGTTCTTCTTTTGTCAATGAAAAATTATGATTATTTTTCTGCCCAGCTTATCTGTTACTCTCAATAACAGCTTTGTCTGTCATTTTTTTCAACGATACATTCAAAGAATTCTGTTGGAGATTTTCAGAAACAAAATCAGTTATAGACTGATTAAAATCTTGAGAAAATGTTTCTGAATCACATGAATATTTAGGAACTTCACATATATTTCACCATCTTCATATCCTACTAAAATTTCAACAGTTCCTGCTGCGTTTTTGTCACAAATAGCTTGGCTGTGTCTAGTCTTATTGCAGTCATCGTCTATTTCTTTACTGTCACTGACTGTATCCGGATCAGGTGGTATTTACCATTTCCGGCTCAGTAGATTCATCATCTAATGCCATAAAATACTGCAAAGCTTCTTCAGCTGTTAGAAATCTTCGACTCATTTTGGACTCTTTACAAAAGGGGACGCAGGACAGGAAATACTTGATCGCTACATTTTACAGCGAGAGGATGAAACGAACGTAACCATTTCACTCCCAAGGGGTGTTATGTTTTAGCGTCATATAATAGCGGATTTCACCATTGTCCTATATGTAGGACGCTCTAAAAAAGAAAGCAAAATAAGGATCCATAATATATTTTTCTTTCGGATTTTTTGTCATTCACATTAATAGAGACCCATTTTATTTAAAATAAATCAACACTTTTTATTTTACCCTTTTTCCCCCTTTTTTATGCGTTCAAAATATAAAGCGCGAAAAATCAAAATTAGTCTTTTTTGTGTGTTATTAAAAAACAGATCTGTAAAAGTAAAAATTTAAAAGAAAATAGCTAATATGGCAAGAAGCTCTCTAGTAATAATACAATGTGAAAGAAATAGTTTAAACTTTATTACGTTTTTTGTACTGCCATCAACTATGTACTGTCCTGTATATAGGAGAATGGTAAAATATGGATTAAACGTAGAATAAATATATATATATGCTGATGTATTGTCGCACTGCTAGTACTTCCTCGCCTAGGCCACGGAAATTAATTGCTCTATAAAGTTTAGAGGCTCAAAAATAAGGCTAAATTTTAACACAAACTAAAAAAAATATTGAAACATTGATTCAATATAGGGAGCCGTCAGAAGAAAATAAAAATGATTTGAAACACATGCCATTTCGGAAGAATCAGAAAATGTATAATGCTTTAAATCAAATTATTATTGGTCATGAACAGTTTCGGGCTTAGATAACAGTTTCCAAAGGTTCCTGTCTATATAAAAATGTAATATTAGAGACAGCAGGCACTTTGTTAGTCATATATCTCTACGCAGAGCGCAAGGAATCTACGTTTTAATTTGAATGAAAACAGTCTCAAAAAATTTTATAAAAATGCTGTTGTATTTCACGAGAAACGAAGAAAAATAATTAGCAGTAATCGAGAAATAACGGAACTGAAGTATGAGTGGAAACAATTTTTTTTTGTCTATTTAGTCAGTTACTTTGGTTAGTTACTTTAACATCAGTTGCTTTCGTCCACCAGCGGCCTAGAAGCAAAGTCGATAAATACAGAAAGTTTGACCTGGAATCGATTCCAGGTGAACGGGCTGGCTGCATGAGCGTTTTCTTGGTTTTCGCCACGTACACCAGGGATACATGCCGGTTTGCGTTAGAAAGTCCTTCAAGAAGACATCCCATCCTTTAGACAAATAGTCTTCTTCCCTTAGGCTTGGACATAAGTAAATAAAACCAAACCAGTTATTTCCAGTTTGTATTACTTATCAGTATATGTGTATGCGTTCAAGTCTGAAAGGTAAAGAAGTTATTCCTTTAGATGTATTTTTTGTATTCTTTTGGTTACTTTATTTTTTACGCATATTGTTACTCAATTCTTGCGTCCTGGCTTTCCTGAATTTTTAAATTATTCAACTTATTAAATTTAGGACAGTTTATGTCATTTTAAGATTTTTGTGATAAATGTAGGGGGAAATGGCTGGTTTTCTGTATGACTTGTGTAATTTATTGTTTCCCAATGCGACCTTATCATTTGGCTAGGAGGGTCGGGACCTGGCCCTTAAGTAGAATCATATCAAATCTGTTTAACATCTTAAACCGATGTTATCTGTTACGCCTATTTTACAAAGTAAATCTATGGCACTGAGTACTTTTATCTTAAGAGTAGGTTAAGTGTAATCACCCCACATTACTTTTAAACTATACTGAAATGTAATTTCTAATGCAATGTACAGTAGAAGTCCGATAATCCGGCACGTTCCGGACCGGCTCGGTGCCGGACTACCGAAAATTCCGCTCTATCGGGCGGTAATTATAAGAACAAT
>KK121246.1:0-32965 GCA_000611955.2 Stegodyphus mimosarum
GCTCATCCGCAATCCGCCTGCGAGTTTGAGATCCTGTTGGTGAACTCTCACTTTCACACTACTCACATCAGGGTATAAATGTATTTTAAAATTTGCAAGAGTTCATGAAAGCTAGAATTTTTGAAAAAATTGATTTAATAAGAAAAAAATTCCCGTGACACACAAGGCAAGCTTCATACAGACAGTGCGTATGGGCTGGAACCCAAATGCGGAAAAATTATTATTGTTCAACCGTCACTTTCGTGAGGAGAAACATACGTCAAATGATCATAAATTAAAAACGCATCTGAAAAAAGTGGGTATTTTTAAAAAACTGCTATTTAATTATTTTCTTTTTGGTATTTGCAATTACAAACATTGCAAAAATAGTGCCTTTTAAAAATCATGTTTTATTAGGTTTATTAGGTTGTTTATTAGGTTACATTTGTTTATTAGATTATTTCCAAATTGTAACTATGAATGTTTTGATTTAGAGTTTATTTTTATGATAACATTTAGGAACATTAATATTTAAAATTATTTTGTAATTTCCATTACATATTATGACGGAATATTTTATTTCGTTCTTTATTTTCATATATTTATTTGTATGACATTATTTTCATTTCATATATTCCTTTCATTCTTTCATGAATTTTTGCTTCAGCATTAAAATATATCATGCGTTATGTTACGGACCTCCAGTTCGGCTGAAAATTTAACGAAGTGTATCTCGGTCATACTGAGCTTTGCCAAAACGACTACCTAAGCTTATCAGTTGCATTAAAAAACTTTATGCTAAAAAAAAAAAAAAAACTCAGAATTTACAATTTTTGTATTTTCATTACTTCAGATTCCTTTTATTGATGTCACCTTAATGCTAGAAAATCGTGCTTCTCGTTATTTAGAATTGAGATCTGTGAGTTACGTTTGTACTAAGCTCCATACATCTGTTAATGCAAGTTTTCCCAAAGTAAGAATCACATAAAACCTCTTGAAAGGGAAATATATAACAAATTTTAAAATTTTATTTTTTTTATAAACAATTAATTACTTGGTGTTTTATGTGAATACGCAATAATGTTCAATTACGAGTAGTTTGGCACCTAGTTCATTGGAAATTTCTCAAGGTTTAAGACTCGTTATGGTTATTTAAATATTTTAAATCAACGACAGCTATCTGCCTAAGCTCAGGATGCCTTCATAGGAGACCTTTCTATGGAAACCTAGATCTTATTTCATGTTACGGGAAGCTATGAAAACCCGCCATGTAGCCAGCCTGTTTACAAAGGATCGCTTAGAATCGAACTTGTGTTGAATTTCTAATATTCAGCGACTGCAACCATTCGTCTACTGATAATGATTCACTATTAAGGAATTTGGTTAATTTATAAAGAGTACATAATTAAAAACGATTTCTTCCTTTCAACATAATCCCTACCACGTTATTGTAAATGAGCAATAGGAAATTTGATAAAACTTTTGTTAAATGAGGTAGATGCCTGTGATGAAATATTAGCCGAACTAAACAAATCTCAAACTAAAAATATCGATGAAAGAATTAAAGAAATGTTTAAGACATAGAAACACAAATAATGTCAAGTAAAGTGTATTACTATCTGAGAATAACAATATATGATATGGATGCTTTCATAAACCGCAAAAGAAAATTCCGAATATGATCACGTGAAAATAACAAGAAGATAAATGGCGTGAAATGTTGTAATCAACAGCGATTTGGTCAGGTTTACTTGTCATCACCAGGGAATATAATAATCAGTGGGTGATATATATATTCTTTATTCAGTGCTTTGGTTATGAGTGTATCGTGTTATTATTGGACCGGATAGGTCGCAGATATGACAGGATGCAGAGCGATTATCCAGCTAGGAACCCGGAACTGATGACAAAGTATCGGATTCAACACAGGAGATGAAAGACGATGAAGGCAAAATGAAACAGAAATTTATTTATAATAAATATTTTTATGACAGAAGCTTCTATTCTATCATCTCTCATACATCGGAGGAATTTTTAAGAAATAATTATTCGAAACATTAGAAGTATAGCGTAAAATGAAGTTTGAGAATGAATTAAAACAGGACTAAAAGATAATTTGCCATCTAATGAAGAACAATTTTTCTTTTTCATAATTATTAAAAACAGATAGATAGGTAGATGTTGGCAATATTGAGTGTAATATAAATTAACTTACAGCATTAGAAATATATAGTATATATACATATATATTTCTAATGCTGAAACACCATTACCTGTCATTTGCCCTAATTTTTAAATAGAAAATGGTTATTAAAAAATAAATTTAATGGCTTCAACTCAGAATAACATGTAGTAAATACTTCATTATAAATAATTTTACTAATCGTTAAATTTTGTGTTATTAATCCATTTATATTTACAAGAAGAAATTGATTTTCATTATCTCACTTTCACATTTCTGAAATCATAAACATAGTGCCACCTGGCACTTCTTCTTACAGCTTTGTTCTTTGGCTTACAGCTTTCATTACATTTTGCAAACTCTACATCTTTAACTTACCTTGCAGTACGTAGTAAGTGCATATGGGACGCATTATTTTGCTTTGCATGCGTTGTTAAGACGAAATACGTTATTCGAGTCCTGCTGCAACCTAAACTGAATCTGCAAAAAAGGATGAGAGATTCACAATTCGATTATTTCTTTCTCTCAATGAAACTGGTCTCCAACTTGCGTAATAAGCTGAGATGCTTCTTCGTAACGTTTTATTCTTGAAGTGTTGGTATACAAACGTCATTTTTCATATTGAAACGTTTTAAAACTCTAGTCCAATTCATAATTCAAAGTTGAAATGACACGAGGTAATCATTCTATATGGACATATTATTTATTCCTTCATTTATTGATTTTAAGCGAAAAAGACCTGAATATTTAAAATAATTCATTTATTATAACGGTTAAGAGTGCGTTTTCGTACCAGGCAAAGAATCAGAGTATTTTATATAATATTCGTAATGTAATACTTGTTTTGCTTATTTAAGCACAATTTTAGAAATGTTATCCTGCTATCGTTTGCATTACGTATTATTTCAGAAATTTATTCTATCATCTCTCGTATTTTCCATGTTTTCCAACACTGATTATTGTTCGCTCAAAAAATTGAATCGCTCAAAAAAAATAAAGAAAGAAAGAAAGAAACTGCAATTATGTTTAATAAGCGCACGAAAAAAACCTTTTTACAAATATCAGTAGTTGACAAATAATCGAGCAAGGATACTTTGACGGTAACAAAAAAGAAATGTCATTTTCTAATATGGAAACATATAAAACAAATAAGGAAATAAAAAATATATGTCTAAATTAGTAATTTTGTAATTTTCAGAATTACCATTTATTTGAAAGCTCAAACATTCAAATTGGAGATTCAAAGTTTCTATTAAAAATGGAATGCCAGAAAAATAATAAGAACAAATTCTATATTGAAAATATTAATGATCAAGCTAGAAGACGCTATTATTATATAAACAATCTTTGTAATCTTCAAATGAAATTTTGTTTTTAATGACAGTATTTTTTTACACCTTTTGATTCTTAGCTTTAACCTTTTCAGTTTTATAGAACTACAATTTCGCTTTTAATCCAACGATTTCTTCAATAGTTATACCATCATTTTCATCTTTCATTTCTCCTTAAACGTTCTTATTCACTTGTAGAATATTCTATTCATTAATTTTTTGTAATCAGCTGTAACAAAATAATCCGTTATAACTTTCATATCTTCATAAAAGTCATCAGTTTTAATAAAATATACGAAACTATTTGTATTCAAAACAGTAGCGTAGTATTATACGAATACTTAGGTTTCAAAATATAATAATGAAAGTCATATAGAAATTGTTTTGATAAATCTAATATTGCCATTCCAACATAGATTGGTTTATTAAAGGTAATCGAATTTTTATTCATATGAAGGGCAACTAAATTTTCATCACATATAGCCCTCCGTTTACGTTTGGTTTGGAAATTAACATTTTAAAGTTTTCATAATTACAACATAATCTCACATCAATTCTCTTTCTATGTTTTCCGTTGTTTTTCGAACACTGAATTATCCATCAGCTTATAGAAGTGTTTTTCAAAATCGTTAATAGTTTTAGTTCTTATTTCTTATTTCATATTTATGTATTTCTTTAAACAATGAATGATTTAAATCGCAATATTTTATGACGTTTTTTCAATTTTAAACTCATTTTCAAATTTTTTTTAAGTTTCTACAATGAACAACTTTGTGTTCTATATCATGTAAATTTGTAAATAATTTAGTGCTTCTAGAGCTATCTGAAATCGTATTTTCTGAGCGAAAGGCATATCAGAATGTTTATCGTGTAGGTCTTTTAAGTATTTTAAATCAGTACCTAATATGTACCCAACTTTTATCATATTTTGCATACGTTTATTATTTGCTTTTCCATATGTATTACAACATTGAGCTAAACCTCCTATAGTTTAGTTCTAACTTTCCAACCATGTCATAATCTCTCGGCAATTCCAATTTAATATTTGGGACTTTTAGCACTGCTTCCCAAGCTAATCTAGGCTCTAAAATACCACGCGAGATCTAAATCCTATGTTCTTAGGCATACATCTCTAAAGTTTTCAAAGATATCTTCCAATATTAATACATCTAATTATACATATAAATCTGTATATTCACCAAAATTTTGAATCTCAGACTCATATCTTTTCCTGCTCGCTTATGTTCTTCACCGGAGACTTTACGTTCATTTAATATACTATTACCGAATTTATCTTGAGAAGATAATTTCGTTTCTTTAGATCAGCAGAAAAGCAGAAATTTAAAATACGTAATTAAAAGCAGAGATTTAAAATACGTAATTAAAAGCAGAAATTTAAAATACGTAATATAGTTAGGATTTCCAAATTCAAGGTTAGGTTAGGTTATTTAATTATGGCAAAGCACACGAGGGCTATCTGCCTAAGGGGAGGGATGCCTTCGTGGAGGACTTTCTAAGGGAAACTGGCTTGTATACACGTTACACATGGGGAAAACCACGAAAACGCCCATGCAGCCAGCCCGTTCGCGGGATTCGAACCTCGGACCGAACTACCAGTGTTCAGCGTCTTTACCGCTCGGCCGCTGGTGGGCCTCCAAATTCAAATTTGCTTTTACTAGGGGCTATGATCCTACATTTACAAAAGAGTTCTGAAGTTTCAAACACAGATCCTACTACTTATTGATAAAAATACTTGAATAATTAGGAAATGAAAGGGACTTTTTGTGAAAAGGAATTTGTCAAATATGATAAAATACATGAAATTTATAAAAATGAGAAAATAGGGAAATTAGCAAAGAGAAAATGAAATAAACTCTTTGACAATGGAAAGGTTATCCAGAAATTTTTAATTTTTGTGTTAACGAAAACTATCTTTTAAAGTTCTGAATTTCCGTAAAATAATTTTGCACGTCATTTTCTTTTTTTTTAATCAATTTTAGGAACACTTTTAATACTTAATTTTAAGACATTTTATTTTGAAAATTTGAATAACCCTTAAAGTGTCCTAACTCGATTATTAATATTTTTAATACGGAATTTGTTCTCATCATTTTATCGGATATTTCATTTTTGTTAGGAACTTCAAATCTTCAGTTTGAAAGCTTGAGATCGTAAATAAAACGAGTTTCTGAAAATTACTAATTTAGACATGTTTTTCTTAATTCTTTATTTGTATTATATACCTTCACGTTATACAAATGATGTATCCTTTTCAGTGTCCAAACTCGATTATTTATTAAAAAATAATATTTCTTATTGCTGAGTTCACACTTAAAAACAGACCACCTAAGTCTTAAATATTTATAAACATATAAATTTGCGACTTATGATTACGAAGATGCTCGTTAAGTATAAGAACACATATCACCGAGATATATAAACTTTTTTAAAGTTAGGAAAATCATTGTCAGCAGATGACTAATATCAGAATATTTTTGTGTGTGCAATGTTTTTCCTTTTAAAACATCTCTAGCACAACAAAAGCATTTTATCCATTTAATTATAAGTTTTAAACTGTAAATTATCTGCATTAATAAGCAGATAAATAATTGGAATATGTAACAGTATAAAAAGGAAAATAGCGTTACCGTTCTTAAATTTTCTATTTAAGAATAAAAATGAAAGTGAACAAAGCAGCTTAAAATTATTTTTAATTTAAATACCTTTAAGCTGAGTTAAGTGAGTTAATTTTCTGGAGAAAATGTAATGGTTTTTAAAAGACTTAACCTTGGTGAGAATACAGAAAAGTTTCATCTTATAAATTACACACAGCACGTTTGCAGCTTAAGCTATAAAAATATCCATAAGGTATTCGTAGCATAAAGTCTCGTAAAAAAGTGTTATTCATAAATACATGAAAAATCAAGTAACATTAAATAATGAGCATACATATACTTAAATACAAGTACATTTTTTAAGATAAAGAATTTTGTAAATGACTATAATATTAGATATTATTACTTAAATCCTCTGTATTTACAGAAAGCCAATAACAATTAATCGCAAAGCATAACATCTAACATAATATGTTTCTTAATTACAGTGTGGAACTGAGAGCTTTCTTCATATATCAGAAACGATTCTCATGAAATGAATGACATCTTAAGGATGAAGTGGTGTTGTATATTTCATTTAATAGAAGTTGTTTTATTCGAATATATTAATGCGTATAAATTCACCTTTTTATCAAATATATTTCTATAAACGTCCACATTCTTTTGATTACCCTGTTAACATTTCAATTTAAATGAAGAATGTGACATTTGGATATTATGAATCTCTCGAAAGATTTTAAAATAAAAAGCTCGAATCAAAGGGCTTTGCTCTGCGAATTTAAACCCCACCCCCAAAACATTAGTAAATATTTCGAGTGAAAACTATTAAAGCATCATATTTGTTGACGTATAACAGGTGGGCTCATTAGAAGAATAACACAACTTTTACGAATTCAAATTAGGTTATGTTGTTTGTATGTGGCAAAACACATATAATGGCTTTCTGACTAAAGGAAAGGATGCTTTAGCGGAGGATTTTCTGCGGAAAATTGGCTCCCATTGCCGTTACACGTGGAGAAAATCATGAAAAATACACAAGTAACAAACCCGTTTTCCTAATTTCGAACCCGGTTTGGACTACCAGCAGTTTTCACCGCTCAGCCACTAGTGGAGAATTGCACATTCAGGACAAATGACACTCACGTCCTGGTGCCATACGTTTTATTTATTGGAAAGAACTAAGCATTCTACATTAGCGTTTACATGTAATAACTCTTGAAATAGTCCTCTGTCTTTCTGCATTAATTTTGATTTAAAACACTTCTGGAACAAATGAAAATACCTTTTGACGAATTACTTTGAAAAATGAAGAATATCAAAATACAAGAGTTTTCGTTATGTACTCTGTTTATTTTATGAATCTATGAAATAAATATTTCTGTATTTAAGAAAAAAATATTTTTAAACTTGTTTATCGTTCAACAGGGAATTGTAATTCTGCATAAATAAAAAATAGTAATATTAAGGAATCTTTTTTTTCGTGTTATAATTCTTGTACGGACACTTCGGAATTTCAGAAAATTTAGGACTTTTCCTATTTTGACGGAATTTTATAGTTCTAATTGCTCAGTGTAGAAAATTTAATTTTTACTTCTACATATTTAATCTAGAAAATTTTGAGCAATGGATTAGTATGTGCACACATTTTTCTCAAACTATATAAGACGTATATGTACAATCTGATGCAATGCATCTACAAACACGAGTAGTAAAAATTATACCCGCTCCTTTCCAAATTTAAGAAAGCTTTCGTTATTGTATAAGAAATGTCTGCCATTCATAAATTCGGAAGCGGATATATAGAATGAGTATTGACAGCAAATCGAATTTTGATTTCAACAAATTTCATCTTTTTAAATGGCAAAAAAGATCGCCTTAGATGCAACCACATTAATGCAGAAAATACAGGAAAACTACAATTTTAAGCATATCTCGTCATTTGTCTTAAGAATTTCCTAATTTCATCTGATATATAAAAACTGAAGTACTTGAACCAGCATCTTTTCTCTAGACAAGTTTTGACTGAACAGAAAACAAACAGAAGAATTTTTATCTATACTGTTCAAGCAAATAACTTCTAAGGAAGAAAATGATGAAGCTAAGGATTTTAAAACTATGTACGAAAAAGATATGTAATACCTTTTTCCCAGGAGAATTAAAATACTGGACACAGTAGTAGGAAAGATGACCCAAGAAACGGCAAAAAAGAGTTCTTACCGTTTTATGAGTCGCTGTTTATCTTGTAGTTTAAAAAATACTCCTCTAATATGCTTTTATGTTTTTTCTTGTCCTTAAGTCCCTCTGTACTTAAAGTAGGAAATAAAAGTTTGGTTTTCATTTGATGTGTAGTGCTGGCTTGAGGGACGTATAAAACTGAGTTCTTTTCCTGGTACAAAAATGCCTTTTTGAGGTTTAGGTTATATTTTGAGCTTTAACTTTCTTATTTTTTAACTTTTAAAATGCTTGTTATGTTCGTCTCTCTAATGCCTTTTAAGAATGTATACTACTATCTTTGTATTTTGTTCTTATGCTTTTCTAATTCTACTGGTAATTCCATTAGTAATTCCTTAATGTGATGTTTATAAAGTCACATTGCTATAGGTTATTTCACAGAAAAAGGAAAAATGAGAATTCTGTTTGCCAATTAAGTTGCTTAAGATGAGTGAAAGTTGCTTTATAAATAATAATACCATTAAGTTACTTAATTAGCAATTCTTTTATATTGTATTGTAAAGACCTTATTTCGTACTAATCAATCATTTTTATTTTAAGAAACTTTCCTTTCCGTTCTGATTTCAATTTCCTGCCAGAATGCAAATATAAAAGCCGTATATATGCAAAATCAGTTTATTTTGTAAATAGTATTTAGGTTGCAGAATTGAAGAGTTCGAATTGAAGAGTTAGTTACATGCAGAGCGGATTACTCCGAGAACGAATTTATGCCGCGTGTTTGCAAGTAGCTCTGTAGCTGAATATTAGTGCTAGCCACTACTTTTAGCTTGTTTGATATTTCAGACTCGACTCTGCTGTGTGCAGCGGATAAAACTGATTTAGATTGAAGTAGGAGCCAGTCGTGTAGTTAAAATTATATTCGTTCTGATTGTACATACAATTTTGTGTTTAAGTTACTTCGCCACAAGTGGTGGTTAATTTGTGAGCACCGAGTGTGTGCATTTCTGTTCAGTTTAGTTAAAATAAAACGGTTGTTACAGCCTTCGTTCGCAGTTACCTGTTTTTCAAGACATAGCGAGAATACGTATCTCGTCTTCAGTAGGGTTTACGTTTTACGTTCCCCAAAAGAACAAGATTCTACCGTATAAGAGTTTGTTTACGTTAAATTATAATAGAAATACGAACTACCAATTAAAATAGAATACAAACCAATTCAAAAGAAATAATAATTAATTATATTGAATGATCCGGAATTTTAGTTAAAAGAAGAACCATGCTACTCAGCTTGTATTTTTCTTAGTATTTAATATGCAGATTTAAGATACTTGATTAAAACTTTGATTATTTACAGTACAAAAACTTCCTAAACGTGTTTTCTATATTTCTAGAAATTCACGTATCTTTAATCGACCTATTGAAGCAATTATGTTTACAAATCAAAATGAATGCTCTGTTAGATACTTGTGAAGGAATACTTCGAGAAAATTGCGATTTTATTAAAAACTTGGATATATAATGTTACAATTAATATTTCACATTCATTAACTATTCGAAGTTTATTTCATTGTCTTTATAAAATATATATACTTCTTGCGAATTATATACTTTGCGAACCGTTGTCACATCAATCAATGTGTAGAAAAGATTTTTAATAATTAATCTGAAAGCCTGTTATGCTCTGAAAAATAAAGTGCAGAGACAACACCTCATTTTATGCTCTGATCACGTGTTTCGTAATTATTCAAAATGGCCAATTCTGGCATTTCGTTTTAAGTGAAAGAGAATCAGCGCTAGTGACATATTACGTTTTCACATTTGTCAAGTTCATAGGCCCCCTAACCGGGAACATAATTATTGGACGTCGGCAGAGGTTAAGCGAATTCGTGACAGTTACTCTCATGGGCATTAGACTGGATTGCATTGCATACGTTTGGCGGAAGCGTCATTGGAATTTAGCTGGAATAGATGAGGATATGATAGGCTACGAAAACTTTGTTGCCGCATAATGTTCTTCAATGCGTTAGCGAAAGGATAGTGAAAATATATCCGAACATTTATATTTCAAATGTATATTTTTGCTGTTACTAATAGATTTTAAGAAAATTAATTTTAAAATCTGCCCATATTGTTTCATCTACGGATCGAATATATTTCTGCTCAAATAACTATAACTATCAAACGTCAAAAGAACTTAATGATTTTTATTAATAAAATTTTAATTAGAATTAAAAGAGTCTTTAAGTAGTAGAATTTCATTTCCTTAATCAACTGATTACTTAATATAAACATGTCTAAATGATTTCAGAGTAACATAAATTAAAAGTTTATACGCTTCCATTAGATTTCTTTAAATCCAAATTTATCCGAACATTCTAGAATACACCAAAAAATGATGGAAACAGTTTCATCAACACTTCCTTCAGCATCAGGATTATGTATTATTTGGCTAACTTTTGGATGCAGTTTTCAGTTTTTTTTCTAATTAAAAGATGTAAAATTCTTATCTCAATTCCAGAAAACGTTTGACCCTTTTTCAAATAAAAATAAATCAATAACCTAGAAATTTCTCATTAGAAATTTAAGTTTATTCAAGTTATAAAATTATGAAAAAAACAACATATTATATTTAAATTGAGATGACTGGTGATTTATTATACGCAGGTTTCTACACATAGTTACATTATTATTCATTTCTTTAGAGTATTCAGCTGTTCACCAAGAATGAATTAAGTAAAATATGCTTTTACTGCAGATAGTCCTTCAGGTAGTAGAATCACATTAAAAATTGTTAAAAAGCGTTAAATGTTCACGTTCAAAATCGAAACCTAAACCTTAAAATCTTGCAGTACTTTAATCGTGGTACAATTGATAGCATTACTACTAATTTTAGAAGCCTCAATTGGTAAAATAAATTATCTGCTGTAAAATTCCTTTTAATCAGGTAAATATTTGCTTTTTCGTGCTAAACATGTCTTTTTCCTTAATTTTCGTAAGTGGTGGGGAAGATGTAAAGACTTTATGAAATACATGTAATGCAAGGTACAGATTTCTTATGATTTTGCACATTACTATACCAGGAACAACAAATGAAGCTGGCACTTTTGTGATTGGCATTTATAGTCTTGTTACAGAAATGTGGTAATGGGAGATGTTTCGAGATTAGAAAGATCTTTGACGAGAGACGGACTTTCTTTCGCTTTTTACCCAAAGGTTCCAGAGATTTAAGAAAGAGTTAGCAAAGGCTATCTTATCAAATGTGCTCTCTCCTCCAGCAAAAAATCTGCCAAATGATGAGTTGAACTGAGAGAATTTATGACAGACTGTCAATGGATTTCTGACAAATCGGCATTAAAGCTTGGATTCTGGCAGGGAATCAGAAGAAAGAAGGTGAGTCATTTTTTTCAGGTTATTTTACCCTTTTTTGTTATTAGAGGTAGAAATGTAAATAAAATTACTTTGCATATGAGAAAAAAATGCATATCTTGCAGTAATTACATTTTCGAGAGATAAAATTAACAATATTCCAAAATAAACACAAAGAAATGTTCATTATTCTATAAGGTACTTCTCCCGCCTTCTTCGCATACCTTCGTGGTGTAGAGGTTAATACGCTCGACGCATATTCGAGAGGTCCGTGGTTCGAGTCCCGGCGACGGCATTGCTCGTTTTTCTTTTCTCCTGCTTTCAAACAACTTAATACTTCTCCGACCCTTTTCAAACAGCAAGAAATTTATTCCATTCCCTTATTGAAAAAGAATAATATTTCAGTAATTTAGAATCTTAGGTTTATATACTAGCGCATTTAGATTATTTAGAAGAATCTAATACACTCTGTATGACTGTATTACACCTCTAACAAAAGGGATTTGACACATATTAAATGAAAGACAGTTTTGTAAAACTCCTAAATCTGCTGTTTTGATGTTTTGGGCTAGAACTGGCCTTGTACCTAAAGCTTCTTAAAATAGAAGCTAATTATTCTTCCACGTGAGTCGAAGCCGTTAACGTGCTCCAAATAATTTCTACTTAATGCTAAGCGCGTAGGATTTTTAATCTTGATTGAATGATTTGATATGTTTTAACTTTAAAGAGAAAATAATTTAAAACTGATCTGACTGAAACTGAATAATTTGAATTAATTTGTAGTATAAAATAATTTAAATCTGACCTTACAATAACTGCTAGCCAGAGAATGTAAATAGTTGTCCTATTTAACAGTTAAAGCAACATACAATTACATATTTGAAATCGAAGACATCGATTATTAACCAGTCCTGGTGATTTAAAAAAAAACCTGTAATAAAAATGCAAACCAAAGCCATTTCTTCTCGTATACAATTACAATTTGAGGGGATTTAAAGAATTGCACTGTTATTGAAGGGTAATAAAAATTGTCATAATGTAACATAATATGCCCCCACTATGCTGCACAATTTTTCAATCAGCCTGATAATAAATAATATCACTGAAATTTTAAAACTTTACATTATTTTTATTTTTTACAATGTTTTTAAATTTCTTAACCAGTTGCCAGTCCAGACCACATCATTTGAAATATAACGGCACTAAGATCTCATCAAAAAAATTTTAATCTACTTTTGACATTTTTTTTAGCTCGGTTACCACCGAAAATTGTAGTACTTAAGAGTTCGGTTTGTTACTTCTTAGACTTTCTTTAAACCTGTACTTGGCAAAATACTCTAACTCACAAAAATTGGCATGAAGAGCAATTTGAATATACAACAATCTTGGAAATATGATCGTTACGGATAAGGGAATAGGGAGATCGCAGTCACTTCTGAGGTTGCCCGTAATAAGAGACTCGATAAGAAAGATGCATTTTTAGTATATTAGTGTATAGCACAGATAACATCCAAGATCGAAATGAAAACTAGTCATATTTTATACCTCCTGAACTTGCTTACTGTTCAGTTACAACAATTCTTACTGATCAGTTACAACAGTTGTTACTCACTGTTCAGTTACGTACAATGAAAAATATGATATTAAAAAAATTCAGAATATTCTGTAATCACGAAATGGTATAAAGTATCTTAAATATGATTCATTCTCACCACATTTAGCTAATATTTATATCTTATTTTGTACAGAGGAAGAAAGTTTCTACTGTAGTTTTATGTATTATCAATCTGTCAGTTTAAAAGAGGTACTTCAAGGTCATAGCGATCCTTCCCTCATTTATGATCGTCACGTGTGTCGTCATTTACCGCATAGAGGGAATTAGAGGATTCGACACTTTTTCCGCAACAATTGCTGTCATGCTTGAGTCATGATTTTAGGAGACGAAGGAAGTTCATATTGTTAAGTAAAAAAACTATAGTACCTGAGGTTTTACAGAACTATTCGATACATTTTCCATAACGGACATGCTATCCTGTGAATATCAAATTTCACGGTAATATTTTATTAACATTTTTTTATGAGCTTCTATTTGGGACGACATTGTTGTTATCTTTAAAAAAATAGTTTAACCTTTAATTCTAAGCATGACTGAAAATAATCATTTTATTCTGCATAATGACAACTTTTTTTTAAATTAATTACTTTTTAAATTTACTTTTATTCCTTGTATCTCGGTGTAGTCACTATATTTGAGTTTCCATTCTATAAATGAAATCATATGAAAATATCAGAGACTGGTTTGATAAAACTTTACGAAACCATTTTTATTTTGAGCTACAAAAGATAAGGAATTCATTGGAATGATTAAAACAATTAAAGTTTTACCTCCGATTATATGAACACTTTAACCATTAGCAAAATAACAGACCGTCGATATACATTGCACAGATGTTGTTTAGGAGATAATTAAGAGAGTTAATTGAACCAGATTTCTTACCTTATTTTGGTTGGTGTTAAGAAAGGAGTGAGTAATTTTCTCGGCTTAACACTGCTTGACTCCTTCTCCCCCCCGCTCCCCAGTGATCTTGAAAAAGGACGAGAGCGATATCATGTGATTTAATTGCAGCTGCAGTTCAGTTGATTGCATGGATTTTCTCTGAGCGATGGTTAACACTTAATGTAGTTCTTTTGTCTTTTAGAATTCCTGAAACCCGCTTTGATCTGGGGCAAAATAAGTTTTGATTATACTATTTAAAGGTTTATAGTATCTATTTTAGTCTATTAGTTGTACGAGAGTTTTCTTTATTACTTTAAATATGAATCATTTCTGAAGAAAACTTTACATGTCAAAAGCAATATCATCCATATTTTTCCCTTTCTTGTTACGCTTTATTATAAACTCCAGATAAAAACTTCATAAATTCGAATCTGGGTGTAGGAAAAATTTCAGAAAGGGTCTTGAAAAATAACTCAAAAGTGCATGAAAATTGTTTCATGTGCTTTTGCGCTGTATTAATTTATCTTCCCCACGAGGGTCGACGTAGAGAACTCTGCGAGGCTACTGGCTGAGATCTGTACCTAAGCAAGCTACGGGGGTATAATTGTATGAACCTAGCTGTTCTGGAGGCCCCGGAAAGGTCACTTATTCGCCGTCCCGGTGGTCCGGCAAATGTTAGAGCAGAACGGCTGTAGTAGCCCGGGGGGTAGCGCCCGGGTTTGCTGGGTAATGGCCCTTTGCGACGGGCAGCCCGAGCGACTGACAGGTAGTAAATAAACAAACAGCGTCGTCGTAAGGCGATGATCGGCGCCGATATTCTCCAAGGTGTGGGGAAGGGGTTGAACCCCGGAACTGTTCTAAAGGGTCTGGCGGGCGGCCATGAAGTGCCAAAATGACGGAGTATGCAGTCCGTATAAAATGGTTATCTTATATTTTCTATTTCATGGACATTTGATATGTTCTGTATGCATGTTTTATATCTAAAACCTGACAGTAACAGTTACGTAAAGAGAATGAAAGATTCAGAAATAATGAATTTAGTGCGAAAGCATTTTTGCAGTGAAAGCCAATGCACGCGTGTATTGATTTCATGCAATTAATTTGTGCATCTGTAAGCCTAGATATCCTGTTTCTTAAAGAAGCGTGACTTTCAAGCAGAGATGCCCGTATTCAAATCCTCGGTAAGCTATCAATATTTGTGATAGATATGATGTTTACAAAATGAGAGCACTTAAATTTTTCTAACCGATAATCCTCTCGAGAATCTTGCTGGAGGGGAAAATGGTATAGGATCCGTATGTCTATCTTCTGGGCCACTTCCAATAAAAACCAAGATAAAACGTAATGAAGTAGCCCTTGTGCAAATTGTTTTGAGACGGGAATCTATGTCTGTACGTTTTTAATTACTGAGATATTTTTCTGCACGCTTTCAAACAGCTTTTAATCCACCATACATTTGCAACTTTCCATTTGCAGAAATTGCATACCAATTTTAAGCACATTTTATTAGAATATTTGCAGCTAAAAAATTAACATTTTTATGCATATATTGCAACAAATTATTCAATCCATTAATACACTGGTTTGTTAAAAAAAGTTTAATAAGCCTATCAAGCATGCCTGTTAAAATTCCTCAATAAAATTAAAATAAATTAATTGGCAAATGGGTGTATTTCAATGACCGTTGCTATTATGGCTTCCGTAGTGTACTGATGAAGTGACTGGAACGTTTTACAGCCATTAATGCATAATATCTTGACTAATTAAAAATGTTTTCCTGTATAAATATATCTTTAGAGCTCCATATACCGCTTAATTTACCCTGAATATGAGCGTGAAAACTTAGTTTCTTGAATGCGGAAAGTGGTGAGGTTAAGCAAAAATAAAACCTAACAACAGCGTTAAAGCTTCTAAAAACTTCCCCTTTCAAAGCAGTGGCTACCAATAGACCAAAATGTGTTGCTTAATCTGATTAGAGAGGCTCTCAATTAGTCATCTCACAAAAGCACCGACGTGCCTTCATTACACATAGCTGAAGTACCGCCTTTCACTTGTACCTTTGGTTTTAATTACTCAGAGCACAGAAGGCGGGTTTTGTGGAACACTTTTTCCTCAGCCCTTTTACCTCACGCGAGTTCTTTTGTTTTGGATCTCATTATAGGGAAGGAGAAATTTTATCTTCTTTCTAAGGCTGATTCATTATTTGTATTGACTGCCAGTTATGAGGAAGAAAAAATCCTTACCCTGAACGCGTTCTTTTGTTCCAAGAATTTTAATTATTTTTTATAATGTAATAGATGGATATAAATTCAGACTTTCTTGAATAAGCTGTCTTGAGTTTCTTAATTTCCAAGAACAGATGGTGTCTTATCGGAGGTTGAGGTATTTAGTTGGGACATTTATTTTAAGGAATATATTTATTAATGTAGCTATGGATGTGTTTACAGATATACATATATATATAATAAGCTTGCATACATATAATGCATTCGCACACGGCAGTAAAGAATGTAAATAGTTAACAATATAAAAACCGTAAACCTCTAAATCAGTGATTCTCAACCGGTGGTACGCAAGAGAAAAATAGGTGGTCGCGAAGAATGGGAATGGAAATTTACGCGATCTGAGCTTTGTTCAACATCAATAGCCCCTCTATAGACTTTAGCAAAATAAGCCGTTTTTATTTTCACAAATATCCTCTTAGCACAGCCGTAATAAATTTTGTTATAAATGATGCTTTAAAAGGAGTAATAGAAAGGATTGTTGTATTTAATAAAAAATAAAAATATGTTCCTATAAAATGATAATAGTATCTCATTAATTCTTTTAGAGTTGATCGATTTATTAGCATGTCTGCACTTTATGTCGCCACCATTTCCGGAATCATATTGCTCTATTTTCAATTAGAAACTTTTTACGTCGATTTGCTGTCTCTAACAGCAGGTATTTGTCACCTTGTTCCTTTTATTTCTTACTTTTCCACACGATTTGAGAATATTGTCGTTTGTTTTTGAAGAACTCGTAATATACTGCGCATGCAAATATTTGTGAAAAATAATAAACAAAATGGAAATATGGATTGAAAAAACAGGAAAGCGGTGTTTCACAAGTGATGGTTCCAGGACAATCTACTAGCACTAAGAATATTGAAAAGAAAAGAAAAATTGTTTACAGAAAATATAATGAAAGTTATTTATCATTTCAGTTTACTTGCAATGGAGATGAAATGGACTCTCAACCTCAGTGTGTTTGCTGTTCGCCGTGAAATATTTCCCGATCAAAGTATGTATCCATCGTTTCTTAAAAGACATCTTGTATCTAAACATGACAATTTAAAGGATAAATCTGAAGAATATTTTTAGAGGAAATTATTGAAGTTCAAAAATAGTAATCAAGTAATGAAAGGCTTTTGTTACTTAAAGTGAAAAAGCTTTGGAAGCTACTTACCTAGTAACACTAAATTTGCCAAGACTAAGGAGGCTCATACTTTTGGAAGTAACCTTATATTACCAGAGCTAAAGATATAGTTTTAAAATTGGTCAACGTAAAACCGGCTAATGAACTCACCAATATTTTGTAATCAAATAATAGAGAAAGTCGACGAATTCATGAAATGGCAAATTCCATAAACGAGACACTAATTTAAAAAATAAAACACGCTGGGAATTTCGCATTGCAATTGAATGAAAGTATTGATACAACTAACTTTATTCAATTATTAGTTTGCATAAGTTTCGAAGAAAATAAACGAATTGCCGAAGGGTATTTATTTTGTGAATCTCTTCATATTAGAGCAACTGCAAATGAAATTTTCAAAGTAATTGACAAATTTATATCTGAGAATGATATTCCTTGGAATAAGTGCATTGCCGTATGCAATAACGGAACTCAGGCTTCAACAAGGAAAGATTTCGGTGTTATTTCTCAAATAAAGAAGTCGCATTTGAAACTAAATATACTCAGTGCTCCATTCATCGTGAATCTTTAGTACCAAAACAATTCCCGAAAACCTAAAAATCATTTTCACTCAATCTGTGAAAATTGTTAATTTTATTAAAAGCCAAGCTTTAAATTTAAGTATATTTGCAATTTTATGCCAAGAGATGGGAAGTGAACATGAAACGCTTTTGTTCAATTCCGATACAAGGAATTGCATTTATTTTATCCAGAAGCAAAGTTTTAAATCGTCTTTGTGAACTTCGACCTGAAATTCAAATTTTCCTCTGTTATTCAAAATTTGAATTGCAAAAATATTTATTTAGTGAATTATGATTGGCGCGTTTAGCATATTTAGCTGATATTTTTGGAAAGTTAACAAAATTAAATTTAGGATTACAAGGAAAAAGTGTTAATTTGTTTACCAGTAGAGATAAAATAAATGCAATGATAAAAAAAATTCGAGCTAATAATCAGTGGACTGGATAGTAATATTTTAACGTTTTTAATACTTTTAAAACATTTTCGGGCCGAAAATAAAAGAGGAATTAGCATCTGACATTAAAAATCACTGTTTTTTCACTGATAAATAACTCCAGCATGTATTTTATGATTATGAAATGTGTATTTGTATTTTGATTTTGAAAAAAAATTGGAGTAGAAATCCATTTTGTTCAAATATAATTGAAATTCTATCTTGTGAAGAAAAAGAACAATTGATAGAAATTTTAACTGAAAATTTCAAAAATAAAATACTTGGTAACTTTTGGCTGAACCGAAAAAAAAAAGAATTTAAAGGCATTTCGAACAAAACCATTATACTTTTATTACCTTTTTGCACAACCTATTTGTGTGAACAAAGATTTTTTTCCATGTCATATTTGAAAAATAAATATAGAACAAAATTTAAAGTGGATCATTATTTACTGTTAAAACCAAGTGAAATTAGACTAGACATAAAGAAATTGATCTCTCCTTAAACATGCCCAAATTTGGCACTAAATTTTAGAATATATTAATATATATATATATATATATTTCTATTGAGAAATTAAAAAATAATAATTGTAAAATGCAGTGGTGGTACTAAAGTTTTTCAATTTTTGTTTAGATGGTAGGCGTTAGTTAAAAAGGTTGAGAACCTCCGCTCTAGATACTTCGTTCTCGATATATATGTTAATATATTTTATGTACATGTTTTTCAGTATATCTTGCTCATAATCCGCTTTTTCCACTTCTATAAAAGACTTTTAGAAACGACTGTCAGAGTTCTTGAGGCAAATCGAAGAACGAGATGTACCGATATATTATTATATACCAAATATGTATGCAATTCTGACAAATTTCTTCTAAGTCTGCAAATTATGCGCTAAAATGTTCTATAACAGTAAATAAAAACGAAATGTAAAGTTTATTTTGTCCTAATTAGAACTTCTTTCGCCAAAGAGGCAGCTAATGCAACTAACAAAGGAAGTTCTAAGTTTATTTATTATACTACAAGGTTTGCTCACGTATGATGTCACTGACGTTTACTCACGTACCTTATACAAAGTCCATGCTCCCAATCAGCTCAAAAGCAAATTGTTCCTCACTCACTCCCTTTGTGTCTTCCGTTTTTACCACTTCCCTAAGTATGTGATGTCAGCATTGGGAAGAGCCTGACTTTGTTTATCCAACCACACTGGGAAGGTCTATAATGCGGTATTACCAAAGTGCATCTTTTTATGAGTAAATAAAAAAGACATATAACAGAAGAGAAACAAATGAACCGAACTTTATTTTCAAGCATTTTACGTATATGGCTGCGCACATGTATGCACAGTGAAATGTTCAAAATCTAACCTCCCAAAAAATAGGACTTCTTGCTTTAATTTGGCCTGCTTGTTACGATTGATACAGAACTGTACCTTGTTAAGAGAAACCAAAGAATAGCTATAAAGTTTGTTGTCTAATAAAACAATCAATTAGTTTGTTGTCTGTAAACTGCTATTATTTAATTTAGCGATATAGTGTGATGCCTTTTCTGCAAACAAGGCTAAGCTGAATGCTTTTTAATCAATCTTAATCATCATTGAGTGATTTGGTAAAATTAAACCGAAAATAAAACTTATCATAGGTGCACGAAACGATATGATCAAAGTGTCGTTCATGGAACAGTAAAATTTTATTGGGATTGATGAATCATTTGCTTTCTTATATTTTAATACTAATAATAAAGGAGAATGAATTTTTTATATAAAAATTGAAAGAAAAGCATTTGAAACTTTACATTTTGACAACTTTTCATAGCAATAAATTGTATTTGACACTAACTTGGTGTTTCTGAGCAACTGCTGAATTTAAGTGAAATTAAGGGTAACCCCCAAAATTGTCAAAAAATTTAATATTAAGTAAAAGGAGAAATGAAAATGTTGAGCAATGCCCTCGTTGGGACTCGAACCTCTCGAAGAAGGCGGAAGAAGGACCATGCTAAGAAGGCGGAAGAAATGCCTTATAAGTTAACAGATAATATTAGTTTTATAAATAAAACTAAATTTTTATTCAAAATAACTGATACTCATAATTAAAAAAATTAACTGATAAAAAATAACTAATCTACGTAGACTATTTCGTCATAATTATTTTATCCATTAAATTTATGTATCTTAAATTATTATCACATTAGGTAGTTAATATCTTCGCAATAATAATATTATGCTATAAAGCCATTGTAATAAAGTATTAAATTAGAAAGAAAAATGCCATTCCTTGATTTGTTAGAATTTTAAAGCTAATTTTCTTGAAATTTGGAATTTAGAACGAAATTTATGTACGTAAAGCACGGCTATTTCCACTTATTTACTTCTAAGAACAAAATTTACGTTTATGATTTTATGATTGTCATTATGAGAATCTATCAGAACTTTTAAAAAAATATTTACGTGATACTTCGAATAATATGTTGCTACAGAGAAGTCATTTACATTTAGCTACACAAAGCAACTTTGCAAACTTAATAAACTCTCATCTTCATTTTCCTATCGATTTCAACTCTAAACTCATCCCGTTATACAGATTTGTATCTGACGATAAATATTAGACTTGTAATGAGTGATTACTGTTTAACCAAATTCAATTAGTTAAATGGAAATAGAATTTCTAAATGCATTTAATCAAAATCTTCTGTCTGCAGTTAATTGAATAATTCGATGGCAGGCTAGAAAATAAAACTAGAACCTTTAATGTTCGCAGTTTAATATGAGCTTTCTCAGTAAGAACGACTTTTACTCAGAAAAGTGTAGAACATTTATTTAGTCTTATATTAGTTTGGCTGTAAGCTAATGAGAGTTACAGAAAGTCATTAATCAATTTAAGTACGCAATCAAAGGAAAGTCAAAAAGTTAGCAATTCTGTGTTCGTTGCTTAGTGATGTCTTGTTTAGTGAGTTGATTGTTATCAGTCAAGCTAATTTATTTCTGTCAGTTCAGGATCATCTGCTCTACGTTTGTGTATGAAGAATGTAGAAAGTGAACGCTGATTATGGATATTAAGTGGACTTAAAATGATCGCCAAAGTAGTGTCAATTTCGCAGGTTTTAGGAAGACTTTTATGAAACAGAATTTAATTAATCGTTAAATTGAAATGAATTGCATATACTAAGAGCAGTTTTATGTATTGTGAGGAAAAAGTCCGACGGTTTTGAGTAATAACCAGATTGTATTCTGATAAGAAGCGTCATTAATAAAACATCATCCCACATCACATATATCTGTGATCATGTCTACATCATGTCCACATCACACATATCTGTGATCCAACTGAATCCAGAACTTTCTTTTCGCGGATATACGCTTTGACAGTATGAGATAGCCTGGATTATTAATTAGATAAATTTTACATTACAAATCTATGTGATACAATCTATACTGATTGATTTGACCTTAATCTCAACAAAAATATTCTCCCCATCGTAAAATCTGAAATACAAGTAAAATGTACCGTCCAACCGGGATAGTGGTTAGCGAAGCTAATTGCTTTACCGATGGGAGTTCGAATCCCGGAGACGGCATGGATGTATATAATATTATAGAAGAAAATGTATAGTAGTATAGAAGTAAATGTATAGTATTTGTGCGGCATGAGTCCTCTAATGATGGTAGGAAAAGAGGGGTGGGAGACCCTTGGAGCAGCCCCCCCGTGGTTTTCTCCATCTAAATTGGGGGGGGGCGTAATTAGGCAAAATCGTTATATTACATGTGTGGTGCCCAGGGAAGGCCCAATATTGACTCCTTGCCTCGATGAATTTCGTGGGCTTACTCTGATGTCAGAGACCTGATGATGTTACTGTCAATCGGATGGGATAAGACACAAAACAAAAAACAACATGCTAATAAAATTCTTTATTACGCAGTACTTAGAACAAAACCTTATTGAAAAAGACTTGCAATGAAAATATTCTAATTATTAAAGTACAATATGTATGCAATATTTTATTGTCTCTATTTTAGTAAAGGCAGTTAGCATATGCTACTTACAGCACAAATAAATCTAGCCTCAAATCCTTGGGAAGGATCGATTATTTCGTGTCTCCATTTTTTGAGGGTACAATATCATTGTGCCCATACAGCGCATCCTCGGCAACGTACCTCGTATAGGTCGATCGAATGCTATAGTTTCAGTTTTGGGCTACACAATCCTAATCAGCAAGTTTCTTGAAGTTGTAAAAATAATAATTTTGTTTGAATCAAATTATCTTTAAATTGAACAAAATTATCTTTAAATCACACAGACACCTCGGAATCAAGAGCAATTTCGCATGTTCTGAGCTCGTTTCTGACTTTCCATCAGCGAATGCGATGTTTGCATACAGTTTCTAGGCGTTGTCATTGGAAGTATCATGCATCAGTATTTTTGCATGCTTCTCCAGAAAAAAATCAAGCCATGATAGATCTGGTGATCAAGGAAACCAATGTTACGGAATTTCAGGCCTGATCAGTTGTTGACCAAACGTAACGTCTACGTGGTAACGAGCGTTACAGTTGCATGGATAGAGACCACATCATGGTGGAACCACAATAAAGATATCATCGATGCAAGAAAGTTATACTCACCAAAACCTTGTGGCAAACTTGCTGCAGGAATATAAAGTAGTTGCTAATACTGAGCCAAAAAAAACAAGAGATAAATACCAACGAGATGATTTCCTAAAACTCTAGCCCAAATACTAACTGCAAAACAATTCTGTGCTCCACGACGTCTTGTAACATAAGGAGGTCGCTTTCAAAGCACATAATACATGAGAATTATGTGACTTGAAAGTTCTTTCTTTTGTGAAGCACAATTCATTGGCGTACAGCATAGAGGTAGGAAAAAAGGGATTTGTAGCATATTGCCGCGCAGGCCATTGTACAAAAGCAAGCTGAAGTGTACACGCCTCCGGATGAAGTGCCTGGACACGTTGGTTTTGATACGGATGTACTTCGAATTCACTAAAAATCCTCCAGATACTGCAGCATTAAAACCCCAATGCCATTATAGTCAGAGAACTCGAAGAGTCTCTTATATATGATATAACACAGTTTCCTGGATGTTCGGAGTCACAGTCGATCCTTTCCAACTTCCTGGAAATCACTCTTTTCAGCTAACCTCTGTTGCAAAGTCGGTCAACCAACGGCCGACCGCTGAACATTGGTACTTAAGCGAATAGGCTGGTCACATGAGCCTTTCGGGGTTTTCCGAATGTTTAATCTGGATAAGACCTAGCTTCCCTTCAAAAACACTCTCCGAAGGCAATCGTTCCCTTAGACCTCACGTGCTTGGCCATAATCAAATAAACCAAACCTGTTGCGATGTGTAAAGACTTTCTTTTCAAACACATTTCACCAAACAACTTTTCTCGTACAATCATAGTGTGGCTTGCCTGTTCCACTTCGAAGCTCCATATACCACATGAATATTATCCACATGAAGTCCATATACCACATACCACATGAAGCTCCATATACCACATGAAGTTATATTAGCTAACTTCTCATTCATCTTTTCTTCTATCCTACTACCCCTGCATCTGTGTAAGACATGAAGCTTCTGTACGAGAAACCTCGGACGAAACACTATCTAATGTTGTAAAAAACGAATTTGCGACGTTTCACCACTGTGTGATTCCACGTTCCCAGCGTTCTCTTACACATCCTACGAATTTGTGAATCTGCAACTGAAACAGCTTGTAATACAGGAAAGAAATGGCAAACAGACGCCAAATTAAAATTCAATGAAGATAATAGTATTACACTTTGTTCACTAGGCACATTATGCGTTTCAATGATGTCACTTCTATGGATATTAAGATAAAAATGATGAGGGCAGTACTTGTGTACTATATTATGGTATGGATTGACCATTAATCATTTGCATGCGTTTGGTGAACTTAAGTACAGCAAAGGTTAAATATTTACAATATATGTAAATAACAAAAAAATCACATTTAACGTTTAGCTACAATTTTGATGTTGGTCCTTTCAGAACACTTTCATTACCTATAACTTAATCATATTTCAGCAAAAATATTCCTTTTTATATTATGAATGCTTTAAAGGATATTATAGAGCGTAGACTTGCTGTATACTCACTGAAAAATATTGAGTGTTTTGTAAAAATGGCCTGGTAGCTCCCTACAGACAGATAAGAAAATGATCTAAAATATCGTAAATGATCTTGAATAATGACTACCATCTGGTAAATAACCTTGAAAACTGTATGTTAAGCTGATAACTAGATGCAAGGGATAATTTGGCCACCTCTTCGTTTAATATTCTTTCTGCCTTGAGTTTTGCTAAGTAAATGTGAAATCAATGCGATGCATCAAAAATTCCTAGCCGTTCTCAACTTCTAATATTTTATGGTTTCTTAATGCAAGAGGAATTAACATTTAAGTTATTTATGTTTTAAAGCAAAAGTAATTAGTATTTAGGTATTTATATTTATGCTTCTCATATTGAAAGTTTTCATATGAGACTTGATTGTGTCTTGTATAGCTATATAGTATTAAGAACAGATACTCTCGCCCGATTCTCAACCAAAGGCTAAAGGGTAGATTTATTAAAACCGAAACTAATGAGAAAAATAGGTCTATTAAGTATTTCTATGTCATTGACGGAAAATAGCATAGCTGTCATTGCTCTGCTTCGAGGAATTTAGATTCCAAACTATATGAAATTACTTTGTTATGAATGCTATTATTAACAAAAATGGGTAGTCTTTAATTTTGCTGCTGTATTTCTTAAAGTCCATGAGTATATTATTTTTTAAGACTACGATTGAAATATACTTTATGAAAAAAGAATTTAAATTACAGCAATTTAAATTAAAATATTATCATAAGTAATTTTAAGTACTAGTCCTATTTATGTAGCAAATTTCATGATTTAATTCATAGCAAGAAAGAAAACGACTATTTTAATTTTACTGTTTTAAGCAAATACTACTTTACTAATAAGAAAAATAATAATTTACTATTTTAATAAAAGTAACAAAAGATAAATTACATCAACATGTAAAATATGCTTAAACTTCGGGTATTATCATTACTACTTACGTTATCACTCATCGAAAATAGATGACAGCTGAGTAAAAGAAAATTGTAAAATGCAGTTCACGTATTCGTTAATTTTAATAAATTCAGTATATGTAATCTTGCTTCTGAATCTTTTCCTCTTGACTGTTCCAAAGTAATCAACTGTATAAACCTTGAAATTTTTATCACTGAGCTTTAAAAACAATTTGTAAACTACTGTTATTCTCCCAAGGTGTATTTTGACAACAGGAGAAAGAAGTAACTTTATCAAGCGAGAGTAAATTCTGCGTGAGCAGTCAACTGTGTCTACTTTATTTAAGCCAGCCACATAGTGCAGCTGTTGGAGAAAGAATCCAAGAAAACATTCTTGATGGAGAATCCGTGGCATAAGCAAGGACATGAAGCAGACAGTAACTCGACACGCAAGCTTCTCGGGATCTGGGGAATATCACCATAAGGGCACTATACATCTTTCCCAGTAATTTAATGATTTAATTCTGTCTCTCTTTGTAGAAGGACTAGTTGCAGTCTAGAAGAAGAATTCTTCAGGATGATATGTAGCGGAAGGAGGAAATTTCTTGAAAGAATTTTCTCGTTAAGGAAAGAAATTTTTGATGGTGGATTCTTCGAATGCTGCTTTCAAATAACATTTTCTTTTCCAACATATCACACAAGTGCGAATAATGATACTTTGTGACCTGACCCATTTTGGATATATTTTTGTTACATTCTTTTCCTTAAAAATGCGGGGAAATGTTACATACATTAAATCCGCCTTTGGCAATATTTTGGTAAACAGACGACTTATTCAGTGGAGTTTCTGGTAAAATTATAAAACATGTATTTTGTTAATTTCATGAGTATTAGTAGTCTTATGGTAAATAATGTCATCAATCCAATATAAGACGGATAAAATATGCCATAAACATAAATCTGAATGGTTAATTCCCCGTTCATTCGTAGCAGTTTTTCAAATTCAGCTTTAAATGCTGTTATATGAATCAACATATTTTCATATAACATATTTGTAATACATTATGTTCTTTTAAGTAGCCTTACCATAAAAAGAAAACTGTAAAAAATTCATTCAGGCTTGTATTACATTTTAAACCGAAAAGTCTTTTGAAATAAGGTAAGGAAATTGTTCGTTATTCAAAATCAATCAGACAAATCTTCCTGAATTATGTCACATAAACATCTAATACAGTGATTCTCAATTTGTGGGGCGCGAGATTATCCAAGAAAAAATATTATTTAAAAAAATTAATAGCCTGACTGAAAGGAAAACACACCTACACATATAAAACAAAATACATTTCGACATATTTAATAATTAACTCATTAAAGTAAAACAACTTCTAAATCAAAATGTACGACATTAAAAACAAATTTAATAATTATTAGTGACTTTCTTAGGCCTGTCTTCAGAGCAAAGTTTTTCTAAGAAAGGCTTAATATTAGAAGAAACCCACTCTCATTTCTGTTTCTATATTTAGCCGAGCTTTATATTTTGTCTTCAAAGAAGCCACAGCAGAAAATCCATTTTCACAAAGATAGGATGTTGAAAATGGTAATTAGAATGCTAAATACCCTTGTTTTTAGTGCAGAAAATTAATCCTCTACTCCTGACCAAATTTCAAATAGTGATTTAATACTAAACCATATTTTGGTTTCTCCACTTGTCGTGAAGTCTATGAATTTTTCTTATTCATCAATTGACAGTTCTTCGGGAGTCTTATGAAATGAATCCCTAACCCACTCGTAACTTGCTATCAGTTTGTCCTCAGCAAGAAAATACTTTTTAAAATTCTTTGCCAGCATGGATAAATGGTTTTTAATGGTTACAGAAACAACTTTTACATGTTTTTCTTCAGCCTTGTAAATTTTAGTACAACCATTTACATTTGCAAACATTGTTAGGGTCTTTTGCTTTAAATTTCTGCTCTACAATTCGAATTTTCTACAAAAAACATTAACTTTATCACTCGTATCCAACATATGTGTATTTGCTCCTTGGAGTTAAAGATTCAAGTTATTTAATGCCTCGAATATATCGATCAAGTAGCTCAATTTTATCACAAATAAACCATCGCGAAAATTCCCGGCTTCCGGTCTGTTTTCTTCTTCTAGGAAAATGGCGGTTCTCTTAATGTCATCTCTTAATTCATAAACACATTGCAAGTATTTCCCACATGATAACCATTTTGCCTCGTAATAAATAGTAAGGCTGAATGTATTGTACACATGTCTTTACAAAGCGCGGAAAAGATTCTTCATTTCAGGGGTCTCATTTTGATATAATTTACTACGGTTACAGCCGTAGTTAACACAATATTCAGACCAGGACTCATTTCTTTGGAAGGCAAAGCTTCTCTGTGGATCATGCAATGTCTGCAGACGCACTGAGACGATTTTTGTTTTACAAGTGCTTGTATACTTTGGAATCTTCTGGACATTGAACGAGCACCATCGGTGCATATTCCGAAGCAATTTTTCTATTCTATGTTTTCCTCGTTCATAAAATCATTTAAAATAGCAAATAATGCGAGCGCTGTTGCTTTGCGTTCTATTCGTTTGCAGAAAAGTAGTTCTTCTACTACTGACATACTATTATCACAAAATCGAACATAGGCAATGAAATGAGCATCTTTATTACTATCTGTTGTTTCATCAAGCTGTATTGAAAACGATTTGTCGCGGAACTTCGAGAAAAGCTAACACTGTGCATCTTTAGCTATATCACCAATTCGACGAGCAACAGTATTATTTGAAAGAGGTATGGATTGCAATTGTTTTGAAAAATTATCTCCAAACATAGTTTCTACAATCTCAACTACTGCTGACAAAATAAGCTTTTCACCAACGTTGTGAGGTTTTTTGCATCTGGCTATTTTATATGAAACTTTCTAGGATGCAATTAAAGCTTTTTTTATTCACAGACAAAGTTTCTTTAAAAACTGATTTCTGCTTTTCATATGATTTTAATTTTAATTCGAAGAATTCTCTTTATTTGTTGGCGTACTCACTAAGAAGCGTTTCCAAATGTCGTTTAAGATTGTTAGGTTTCGTGCTGTCTGCGGTCAACATTTTTGAGCAAATGATACACAGGAGCCTTTCTTCTTCATTTACTTCAGTACTGGTAAAACCCAAATTTAAGTATTCTTGAGAACATTTTCTTGATTTGATATTCGGAACCACGCTCGTCTGTAAACTTTGGTGCTTGACTATTGTCTAATGCTCGCTTAAAAATTATCCACAAGTCTGCATAAATCTGCTGCCGTGAATATTTAATATGGTGAATTTCAATTAACACGAAAACATATATAACATACGATGGGTTCGATAGAGATCGACTCAAATGAGAATTGAAACTTGCGTTATCGAACATTTTCCTTCTTCCTATGAGAAAATATTTGCTCTGGCCATGCTCGAGACTGATTACACAAAACGTATTACTTATTTTTTTCATTTCAAATATAATATTTAAGTTTTTCCCGCTTCCATTCGCTTCATCTGTTCACCGCCCGTTTGGCAAAATGCCAGATGTGGTGTCTCGCCAACGTTGGCTCGCTTTTACTCTTGCTTTGGCAGTTAGTTAAAAATAATTTTAAAACAGAAATCAAAATACTCAATATATATTGTAGTTGTGTACTGCATTTTATTGTATGCGGAGGAGGCGATGAAAATTGTGATTGAAAACTGGCCGCGAATAATGAAAGGTTGAGAAACGCTGATCTAATAAAACAAAGTAAGATTTTAATTTGTTGCGCACATGATGAAACCGTGCATTTTATTACACGCATAAGCGTAAAATACGTTAAAAATAATATCTTACATTGTTCTTGGTTCAGAAAGTGAAAAAAATTAAATCAAAACAGAAAATTTTGAGCAGGTTGCACAGGGCATACAATTAATTAATAATATAAAGTTATTATTTATTTATATTAAGAGCTTCATTCTATAACTGATATAAATAAATAATCTTCCGAATCAAAACAGAAACGAAACACTGCAGAGTGACACATAAAATTAGCAAAGCATCCACCTTGTGTCTATAGTAGATTTACTCAAGAACTCCATCGATTTTCAGGGCAAATAGGTTTCTTTCTCCTGATGAAGAGGGACCTGCACCAATCTGCCCTCGCCAAACCACCAGTTTGCCGCTAAATCTATGCCAAACAAAAAGTTATTGCTTTGCTAATTTTATCTTCGGAAAGCTTTCTCTGCTCATATGTAGTACTAGCAGCTGAGTATTATGACTCCTATTTGGAAGAATGTAATTATTACTACCAGTCTTAAGTATTGACAGCAACCATCGAGAATTCAGTTTTGGCAAAGTTCCAATGATCACCATAAACTGATTCTCAAGCCGAACTTTTAATCGATTTTCAATACTAATCAATATTATTATTATGCCTGAAAAGAAAATATTTTGTTATAGCTGATTTTTATTCTACTTATCTTTTATAATAACTACAGCATGTTATTAATGATAAGCTATATGCTTAAAGATTACTAATTCGATTATTGCTTAAAATAACTTCTGTAATATGTGCCCTTTACGTTTTCTTTTATCACTCTTTATTGACAAATCTCATCCTGACTGATTTGACCTTCCTATTTGAGCACTTTCTGATGTCCGCAGTATTTAATTAAGATTAAATCGACGTTTCTCGGGAAACGTGCATGATGAAGCGAGAGTGTGGGAGGGATGTGAACCCATTTCTTTTATCTTCCCCATTTTTCATCCTTTGCACAGTTCTATTCTGTGACATAGTTTATTATGAAGTACTTTGCATAAAAAAGAACAATTATTTTTATTATATGTAAGCTTCGTATTCGCTACAAAGCAAAGCATTCGAGTGCTATCAAAACCAGAAAATGTTGCTATTTCATGGGGGTAAAATAGCGTACAAATTAATCTTCAAATTATTAGAATGATTCAAATTATTTCAGATCTACGAAATATATTTTACTGTTACCGTAAGTGAGCATAACGCTAAGACAACTCTACCATATATTAAATATACCAAATTAATAGGCTATTACAATGTAATTAGAGGCATCAGCACTGGAATCTTTCAGCTTGGAAATTCGTGTTAAGCTAAAAGAAAGAACGAAAACGTAAATACCATTTGTTTGTTAACTGTAAATTCAGATTTCGTTTTAAATACTAGTTTATTCAATTTTATTTTCTAGGATGAGTGGCAGAATTGCATCAGTTAAACTTCATACACTGCAACAACAGGGGAAATCTGCGTGATTTTATACTCACTTCTGTTGAGTTTTCTCAAGCGTCGTACAATAACATTCTTAAATATGAAAACTTTTCTGAAAAATGTACATATGTTCAAACAAAAAAATGTATTTACTTTTTGTTTTTCATAAACTTGCTATTTTTTAAAATGTGAGATGGGATTGTGTTATAGATAATGATTAATTTCAAAGCAATTTAAAAATTTAAGCCGATTTATTATGAGCAGACATTGAAACTATAAACATTACATACATTAATCATCGGTTGATACTTTTCTTTGGAATTTGAGACGTTGCCATGCTTTAATATACCATTGTCTCTACTCTCATCTTTATGCAGAATTCTGAGTTTCAAAGTGGAATCACCAGTAGCTGAGTTATAAAAGCAGCTGAATGCTAAGACTTTGACCCAAATTCGAGTCATTTTCCCACAGAAAGTACTCTATGAAGGCGTCCCTCCTTTTAGACAGCTAGTCCCATAATCAAATAAACCAAATGGATTCTGACGAACGTAATCAAAATAGTTCTACGTAAAGTTGTATGAACTTTATATTTTTTCGTAAGACTTAATTCACGTAAATGTGTCTGCAATAAATTCCAAAACGATTATCATACTGTCACTAAAAGCATTCAAAAGGAATTTTAATCCATATCTAATGTATCTAATGTCTGCACTGAATGGCGCTTCGCGTTATACGCAGTTAACGTAAGTTACACGCAGAGCTTTCTCATTTGGTAAGCAAGGAAGTTTGCACGAAAAAGTTCGGCTTTCCTGTAGGCAATTGCAAAGGAAGTATCAGGGAGATGAATTACGTAAACTAAACAACAGATGCAAATCATAGCATTTCGCAACCACCTGTAGCTCCCAGAACAAATCGTATAAAATTGCTTTCATGGCCAAATATTTGTAGTCAATTACTTCCAACGTAATGTATCTGCCAAGTTCACAGCACTCTGTTCCCCAACAGAGATGAGAAGTGCCATCATACGTCCCTCCAAGACATATATTCAAACGAGGAAACCTGATGCGTGCACAGCAGCAGGTAACGAAGACACTAGACTGACAGTTATGCCACATATGCCACATACAAATAACGTTTATGTCCGGAATAAAAAATGTTTGAGGCGGTGAAGTATCTACATGCTGCATTTAAAATAGGGTCTCTTTGGCCCACCTTTTTGTTATTGTTGCGACTGATCTCACTTGTCTGCCAGCAACATGATATCAAATTCACGAAGTTTATCTAGGCTAGAAGCGAAGGGTTTGCAATGAGTAGGGTCCTTGTGCACCTTATGCAGTGTTCACATGAGGTCTTTCAGAGGTTAAGTGGAGAAAGCTGAACTTCGTTGCTAAGCAGACAGACCATGCTACGTCAAGCAGACTGGTATAATGATAATATCTAGATAATCGAACTGTTAAGTTTTATGCAGCCTGGGCCCTCGTAGGTCATTTATTGAACCAGTTTGTATTTGCACCTTGGCAGTCTCGGCGCGAGGGTACAACAATTGTGAGCCTGGCGGTTCCTGAGGGTCCGTGGCGAAGGGCTTCCTTAAGACATTTCACGAATCTGGTGGCCTAAGTCCCCGCTAACTAGGGTATCAGTAACGGAGTAGCATCTGGGATATTCAGTATCCAGATAGGATGTGCTCCGTTTTCTGTGTAAAGCATGAACGCCCGTAGCACTGGCAGGTAGTATCTCTAACAGCCAGTGAGATCTTCGGGCAAATAGCACCGCCCAGACTTGGTCTCAAGTCGCTAGGGTGGTGACACAGGCTGAGTAGTTTAGCGATAGCAGAGAAGAGTTAATTTAGTTCGTTGGTCCCGGAGAACACGGGTCTTCGGGAGAGTGTGTTCGAATCATCTCCAAGATGGCTTTTTGACTTGATGCCCACCCCGTGCCTGATATCGGTGCTCTTCTGTTGGGACCTAGTCCGTAGTATTGCATTCAGTTGGAGAGACATGTTATATATTTATATATATATATATATATATATACGTATATACATATATATACATATATATATGTTTCATAACAGTAAATTTTATTTAATTATTTATTAAATTTAAACAATTCATTGCGC
>KK121246.1:33674-84947 GCA_000611955.2 Stegodyphus mimosarum
ATATATATATGTATGTATATACATATATATATATATATATATATATATCCTTATTTACCAACCTGATATAAGAACCGACTAGTGACAACATAAACACGATTTCGCCGAGTCAGCTACACATTCACCCATAATGCAAATTTACTTTCTTTGACAGACTACGGCTTATGCATTTTATACCTTAAGACTGATAAAAATGACAGCTAGAGCAACGTATGAGCGCTCTCTTATAGGTGATAGCATAAATTTGCCTAACCCGTCCAAGATTTCAAGGAAATTTCTTCCGGGAACAGATTTGAGGGTCTCTCAGGACTCTTCTTCTACAACCAAAACGAGTTGACATCGGCTAGATAGTATTGTAAGTACCCCCATGCTACTAAACTAAGCCGATGAAATTTCCTTGAAATATTATTCCACAAGTTCGGTAATAACGGGTATGATATATTTAATTTGAATAATTAATTATGGGGTGTGCAAACGTTCACATGCTACTACATGAAACTTTAGCATAAATTCTATTTCTCGCGTAACACCTTACATAAAGAATAAAATTGAATTGAGACGGTGTTTGGAAAATCGTATTAAAGATGTATAATATTTACTGTGTTTTCGGCTTTTATGCGTTCATCCTTTCAAAGCGTTAGATAAATGCTTCTCACAATAAATTAAAAACTTGTCAGGACTGAGTGTTTGGTGCATATTCTTTGAAAACATCTTCGTGACAGCTTAAAGTCCTGAACTGGAACAGGGAGCTGAATGCAGCTATGTTCTGTGGTAGAATGCTGTGATTCAGTGGTAGAAGAACTGCACTTGAAAGAGATTTAAAATCCTCTTTTATTAAATCACTATTATTTACAAACCACTTCCCAACTCGGGAGGGATACAGAAAGTAAAGACCACACTTGGGTCTAAAATTAACAATCAAATAATATTTAAACTAAAGCTAAATAGAAATTAAACAGTCGTCGCTCACAGAGCTATAACGCGAGGTTGGCCTCTACACTAAATGATGCGTAGCAAGATTTACTAATACTGACGCACTTGGATTTATTTCAATAAGCAATTACGTAAAGCGCTATGGCTTAGAATTTAAATGCTAGCTAGTCAGGCGAACGTCGAATAGCGTGACCGTGATCTGAGACTAAAAGCTCTCTCACATTGAGAGGTTTCTACCTCTGGTTTAAATATAACTTGGCTCCACTTCAAATTAGCATAAAGCTGAAAACGCGCGCTTCTTCTAACGGGAAGTTGAAAATGAGAAGGGATAGAAAGATTTAAATTAAAATAAAACTTTGTTAGTTTAACTAAAACCTTACAAACTAAATATGTGACGTAAAATACTTTCTTATAAATTTATACGAATAAATTCCTTCAAAGTTCATAAATATTATTATTTAAGGCAAAAATTAAAAATGCTAATGAGAATTATTGCTTAAATTTCATGCAATTATTTAAACACACTAAAAAAATTATTATTGTTTATTTACGATGAATATAGCATTCTTTCTTCTCTTAAAAGAGACAAAGGTTTCATATTTAAATCAACATATCATTTTACTTCCTAAAAGAAAGTATGCTTAACATTTCAAAACAGGAAATCATTATTTCTGTAAAAAGATCAATGCAGATTTTTCTCTTTTACAATAAAGCCTTTTAAAAAACTGGAAACGTTCATTGTTCATCATACACGTCTTACGGGATACTTTTGAAATCACTTAAAATTGAGCTTCCAGTATTCGGAAAATACGCATCTAATGAATATTCATAAAATGATCTTTTCAAATCGTATGTTAATCAGACGTTTTAGAAGAACCTGCAATCGAATTTTATAACTATATTATTTATGCTTCTTAAAATGAAAAGAGAATTTGAAAGAGATTTTATGCTCAATGAAATTAAATCTAGCATATTTTTAGCATAAAAAGAAAACAAATATGTTTACCCTTAATGGGCAGATTTGGAGACTAGGATTATTAGCGAAAGCTTTGCTAGAGATGTAAAATAATGTCTGTTTATTTCTATGAAAGTAAATAATGTTTCAAAGAAATGCTCAAATTAATATAAAGAAATTTTGTACAGTAATACAAATAGGCTTTGCGAAAAATACCTGCTGCCCAAACGAAATATAAGTAGTAAATTTATTTTACAGTAAATGTGATTAGATGAAATAAAGTTCGTATGCAACCAGAAATGAATATACAAAAATTTGCTACCGTTCTGTTATCGGGATCTGGTCCAGAAATGTATGCATTTTTATATGTGCTCATATATTCATGTAGGTACGTATGTATGTGCGTGTGTACATACACATGTGCATACAGGCATACACTTCTGAATCCGGTCGTAATAACGGAAGAGTAACAGAAATTTATTAAAACTAATACACACTTGTAATGTAGAATCAATGTAGCGATTTTAGATGCCTAGATGTGGTAATGTACATAAAGTAATTAATAAAAAATATAAATAAAAATCATTATTACATTAGTGCAATTATTTAAAAAGTGCTAACTAAACAAATTTAGTTTCTAAATTTATATATCCATAATATTTTTCCTTTTCTTCAACTAATAGCAAATAACGGATCTTCTAAAAATGCAAAAATTCAAAGCATAAATTTGGCATTAAGTAAACAAGTAACAGAAGCTAGAAATGAACATCTCCATACCTATGACAAAATAATTTACTAAGTTTTTGCTGTAGGCAAACTATGGTTCATTGCAAGTTAAATATAATTAAAAATATGCTTGTTTTCCGTTAAAGCCATACCTCTCGTTTTCAGCGCCATAATAGCATATCTTCTTTTATTTCTTTCCAATGGAAAAAATGGTATTTCTTCATTAGAGCCATACCTTGCATTTTCAGCGCGTTTGGTTTCAGTTTATTTCATTCGCATTTTCAGAGTCATACAAGTTTCTTTCTTTCGTTAGGCCTTCGATATTAGACGAAACAGAATGTTAGGGAACAAAAATAAGTAACATGCTCTAATTTCCGACATAATCTGCCAAAAATCTCTTGTGGGAGAAGAACACGGTCTACTTCTCTTCTTTTCTTTTCGTGAATATACTTTCATCAGTTTCTGAAATTGTTATATAATGATTATTGATATAATGTTAGAACAAGATCACAAGGAATTAACGCTTGCCTCTCTTAATGTAATTATTTCAGTTAATCTCTGTGTTGTGATTCATTTGAAGCAAACTTCGATTTGCAAAACACAAACAAGACTTGTAACTATTGACACCTTAAATAAATGCATCTTAAGGCTGAATGAAAGCAATGACGATCCAACATATTACATTTGTGTTTTTTATCGCTTGGGGTAGCCTGTAACCACTAGAGGGCGCGTCCCCATGTGGCGGATCGAGGAATGCCTCTATTGGGTTTCCAATAGCTGGTAGAAGGGAAATACAATACCTTTCTCGGACCAACAGCCATAGAGGTCTAGTCAGTCTTCAACCCTCGTGGTACCTCGCATCAAGCGAAGTTGCATATTACCCTTCGCCATGGACCAGCGCATATTGTTGATTGGAATACTGCATCGTCCGTTTTTACGATGCAACATCAACAGTTTTAACACGGAAGCTACTCAGATGGACATTTGTGTTTGACTATTTTTTTCTTTGATCGGGATCAAAGAAGGTTGGATAACCATTTTGGCTTCGAGTTCCATTTTAATTTCCTTAGCTGGTTGTTCTAACATAATATTTTTTATGTCAAACATCTCTTTTTTGAAGAAATAAGATACCAACTTTTCATCTCTTGGCAAATCACGAGTTGTAACAGATTTTTAATTTTAACCACAGGGTTGTTTACAGTTTTGTGCTCTCTCTACGATCGCAGTTTATCGATTTGCCCTTAGACTTAATCCTGCAAACACGATTTGTTTTGGCCGAATAAACTTTAATATTAAACACCGCTTTGTTAGTGCATACGCCAAAAAATTCAACAGTAAAATCACAAAAGTGTTACAATTTAGAATTTTTTTAATTAGAAATGATCGATACATTTTTCTGCTTCTTTCAGTTCATCAATCCATGTCCAATTTCCTTAACAAGGGGATCTACACTTCTATTAAACATTTTTTCTTTGCGCTTACATTCTATAAAATTAACAACAAAAATCACAAAATTTTTAAAAGCAGTATATGTTTAGAATTCTTGGTACAGTGTTAAGTGCGGCAATTAATGTTTTTTCCAGTCTTTCCTCAGTTCATCATATATATGTTCAACTTTCTTAGTAAGATCACTGATAAAACTATTTTTTGTTCTTCTATTAGTAGCCCGAAAGGACTATAGTTCTCGAACCTTAATTTTTTCTTCGAAGCACTTTTGCATCCTATCACTTTTCAAATAGAGAAATGCCACGACGTCGGTTAATCAAAAACGAAAAGCTTTCATCAAGTAAAAAACGACTGAGAATACGCAACAAGAAAAAACAAAAATAAAACAGCGAAAAATATATATCTAAAAACCAAACAATATAGAAAACAAACATTTCGAATACCTACTGTCAGAAGAAGAACGGCTGGCATTGCAAAAAAACAAACCATTTTAGAAGACATTAAAATCTGAAAAACTCATTATGATATTTTTTTTAATGTTCTTTAATTTTTATCACCTCTACGGTTACTTTTTTTTATTAACATGCGTCTTTTTAACTTTGCTTGTCAAACATCAATTTTTTCGCCTATATGTCACATAAAATTCAATAGCAAATCCAAAAATAATTAATAACAGCATAGCTTTAGAACTCCTGATAAAATATTAAGTGCCATACATTTTTTAAAAGATATTCTCTATGTAGTTTCGTTAAAAAAATACTTAACTATATCATTTGGTAGCAATGTCCTTTTATTTGTAGGGCCATAGAATTTTATAAAAAAATCATATATATTATTTCCTTAGACAAAATACTGGCGATAACATTTGGTGGCAACATTTGAAAAGTGATGCGGACGATAAACTGTGGTTTAAAACTAATAAATGAAACACAAGATGAAAAACATTATTGGGAGAATCATGGCTGTAACAAAGTTTCGCCAGGAAAGAGGCCAAACTAAACTGGTGCCAAGTAAATAACCAAAACAAAACAAAACAAAAATGCCCTAAATGGTAAGTGCCCTAAATGGTATTTAACGAAGAAGTACCAAAGAAATAATACAGATTTAAAGTATAGTAAAAATTCTCCATTTTGCATATTACATCGAAGAATGCATGAAGGTCTCTGGATCATTGAATAGGGGCTTTACTGACATTATTTTATTCAGCAAGTGAGACTGCTTATGTCTATGCACTCAGCCCTTCATAAAGAATTAAAGCCTGTGGAGGTTCATGGCTGATTTTAAGGTTGAATTCATATGATACTATCCTGTGCTTTTTAGGCTTTTAAATTTGATGATTTTTAGGCTGAAATGATATGATACTTGGATCCCTGATAAATATCACGTGGCAATGATGATGATGATGATGATGATAACAGCAATAGTGTCTCATACGGGAAAAAATATTACACTGCAATGCTATTATTAAAAACAGCATCCTCTAGCTCTAATAATTTGTAGAAATTATTGCGCTGTTTCTTTTAATCGAGATTCACTGAATGTAAAAATATGCTCGCGCATAAACCTTTGATAGCCTAAAGGTGAAATTAATTTATAAAGATGTAAAGGTTAACATTAAATTAATGCTGCACTATTGTCTTGTTTAATGGAACGGAGAATTCTGATGAAAGCAAATAAGTTAATAATAATCGCAAAATGATGATATGACGGTCTTAAACTTCTGATGATATCAGTAGTTGCATGGGAAGCTTTGTAAGTCTTAGTACTAGAAATCGCAACTTGCTGGCTGACTGCATAGTTTTCCCCACAAGCTAGTTGTATTCCCTCGTTTGTTTTGCCATAAATAAATTTAAATTTTCCCATAAATAAATTCAAATTTTTCCAACCAAACTCAATGTTAGGATCTTGTTTCGTAAGGCTTAACCGAACCTGCATCAACGAAAAATAGCACCATTTTGTTATTTGTTAATTTGTGCATCAGGTCATTCTTCGTTAATCGGATTATTGTTATCTTACTGTTTCTGTCAAACATTTCCATAACGTTTCCATCGTTTAATTTTTATGAATGATTTTGTAGCAAGTTAATGGTAACATTTGCATTATGACAAAGAGCACCTATCATACATTTTCTTTTTATGAACAGACTACATAATGCGAATTTGTTTACATGTGCAGAAGAAATAAGTGTCTAAGTTTTAATTATTTATTTAATTATAAGTTATCTTTATGGATAACCATGGGAATCTATACACACGCATCGATCGCTTTACGTCGGATAAACCGTAAACGATAATAAATGATTTTGGTACGCAAAGAGACTTCTGTTCTTCCATCGAAATAGCTGAGACTAGAAAAGCAAACGTATTTTTAGCTTTCTCTTAATTTAAACGTTTTACGTGCATTTGTGCACCATTAATGTATATGCTAAGTATCTTGATTATAGTAGCAGATCTTTCTCTTTATGTCTTTATATATTATTACTTCCACATGAATGTGTAAGAGCACTTTATGTCAACATTCGTGCATACGTTTGTCTACAACATACGTGCATACGTTTGCCATATATATAGATATATTTACATGTATTCACAAGTATATTGAAACAATACTAGAATTTTATACACTGTATTAAAGTTAGGCAATCAATAATTTAAACATCAAAGGAAATCACTCCATGTAACATATCCGATGATTTAGTTAGATATCACTGGTACTTCGGTTCATCTAACATGAAAGTGTCATAGAAATGCAATTTAGTGAAGCATGCTATTACTCACTGCATAACTTATCGGCTTTTGACGATGTGTACCATTGACTGATGAAGCTTTTCAATGGGTAAGTTGGTCTGTTGTTGGAAATTCTAATTATTGTCAGTGCGTATTCACGGAACTAGCCATTATAAATTCCTCAACTATAACGCTGACAGAAACCGATCTCGTATAAATGAATATTCAGTTATACACGGTCGATGATAATCAACAGTAATAGACTGCTTCACATAATGAGTGATATAGATTCCTGCATATTTGCCCATTTCTGAGAGAGCATTTACTAGCTTCCATGAAAATGTTCATCTGTTTGATTTGCCAACACATATCAGTAAAAGAATCAATTATTTCCGTTAAATGCTGAACTACGATATTGAAAAGAGAGAAACATTTTAAAAAAATAATTTGCTTGTATCTGCTGATATTATTCCTTCATTATGCCATAAAACTTCGAAGCTACGCTTTCTAGATGGCACAGTTATGCAACATTAAGCAACAATCAGATGCAAAGTTTTATTGTTCTGAACAGGTATAAACTTTTATTGTGCAATTTGTTTTATTTATTATTTAAACTGCATTGACGTGAAAACTTTTTCTTCTTACACTGAGGTAGCTACAATGAACTATCTGCCTTATGTGTATATTACATACGTTCATTTTTACTATTAAGGTGATACATTCAAGGATACCAGCTAAGGGGAGACGGCCCTTCGTGAAGGATATCTAAAGGGTAACTTGTCATCACCCATGTGGTACACGAGGATAGTCCCGGAAGATTCTATGGTGCCAGATCGTTAAGCAAGATTTGAGCCGATTTCGAGCTATCACTTGAGCGACTTTACCACTCGGCTGCTGGTTGGCTATTAAGTATGTTTGAAGTGTTACAGCATTTCACATCTCTTTGTCTCTTTATATGAGTAGTGCATCAAAATCTCTTAAGGCAGTCTGAAATTCTCTCGGATTGTTAGGTTTACTGCAATGTCGTATTTCCCATATATGTTGAACTAATGATATATGGCAGGAAAAATGTATTCGAGATTGTATGCCATTACTTACCGATTATCAGCTACTTATATCATCGCAATTACTTCTCTTTTTACTTTACTGTTTTCTATGAAAAGCTATAAATCTATATACAGTTTATTCTGCAGAAAATATTATTTTAATGTTTAGTTATCATTTTACCTGATACCTTATTTTAACTAACTGCATTTACTATTCTGAAATTCTAAATTTAGAGCTAATTCAGTGTATTTCCCTCAAAATGAAGCCATTGTTAAAGAGTAGTTTAAGCTAAGATTAAGGAAAACTATACAGCCCATTGCGAAATAGAAATTTAAATATCGTAAAATCACAGTATCCCCTACAAAAAATATTTCTGTATCAATAGTTCTCTGTCGCTTATAGTTAGAATGATTGAAAATTTTGAAGTATTCATAACTTACTGCTCCAACTGTTCTGTCGCCCAGCTGGCGGATCCTGCAATGGAGGTAAGCAGTCTTTCCGAGTTGCGCTGTAACATTTCTTTCAGTGCTGTTGTCAAAATAAGGTTTATATTGCGGATCGTCCCAAAAAATATTAGGCCGAGAAGGCGGCTCCACTTTAGATCCTCCAAAACTGCGTTCTGTACGTGTCAAAAAATGTTCGGCGTTCCCATCGGAGCCTAAAAAGGAAATGTGAATTGAAATTAATAAGTTACGTAATGTTCAGCATGTCTGTAACGAGTAAATGATAGGCATTAAATACACTGGGACTTAAACGATAACAAACATTTTGCTTTAATATTTATCAACTGTGATTATATTCACATAACCATAAGCACATAGTACTGAGAAAACTCCCTTAAGTCAAATTGTGGGCATTTGACTTTAGGAAGGTGTGCGGAAAAAATGCCATCCGGAAAAAAGGGAAACGGAAAGAAAACCCCCGGAAAAAAAGGAACGGAAAAAATCTCACCCGGTAAATAAGGAACGGAAAAAAAAGAACTCTAAAATCTCGCCAAATAATGTCGCCAATCGGAGTTGAGGAAACCTGCCAAATTCTAATTTAACCGGCAGTGTTATAGCGGGCTCTCTCGAGGGAGGTTTTAAGGGTAAGACGTTGAGCTAGCTGCAGCCGAGCAAAGTCATTTCGATACCAGGTTTTTCCAACTTGCCTACAAAAATGTTCTCGCATTTGTTTCACCCGCTTCATTTAGGAAACAAACCCACGTCTTTACCGCTCGGCCGCTGGTGGGCTTTGGAAGATTTGGAATTAAACATTTAATATACAATGAACCGCTTTGTGTATTAAGTGCTTAAATCCTAATTTCGTGTCCATAGGATCCATTTTAAAATTTTAATATAATTTTGGAATAAACTTCTTAATTTTTAATAACTGTAATTTTCTTGTTTTCCTATTCAAACTTAAATGCAAAATTAAGCAATTGTTTCCTGTACAAACACGTTATTTTTAATTAAAATCAAATCAGAAAAAAAATGCGACACTTAATTAGATAAAAATTAAGTAATATTCTTATCGCAAACTGTGATTAAATTTCTTCTACAAAGGTTTGTTATAATACTGCTTTTAACGCTCATTTATGCAACAATGTTTCACCCCTGAACCACAGGCTTAAGGCTATAACTACATGGGGTACGAGGGGAACAATCACTAATGACCATGACCCGCTGGTCAAGCCTCTATTTTTACCATCGGACAGGCCAGCAGTTCGCTTAGCTTCTTTCAATCATCGTCAGAAGATTTCCCTATTCCGAAGGTATGGTTGTTATGATAAAACTTTTATCTCTCATCTTGGCAATATTTCTAAACATCCTTTATTTTTCTCATTGCAAAAGAATAGTGACTTATTTTCCGTTTCCTAATTTTCCGTTGCCTATCTTTCCGTTCCTTATTTTCCGGGTGATATTTTTTCCTACAACCCTTTAGGAAACGTAGCTTTACATTCGCCTGACACATCATGCCGAAACCCAACAACAATAAGACCTTGTTCTTTTCTCTAATGAGTCGAAATGTAGGGCAAAAAAATAATTCTTATCATCTTTTTAAATGGAGAGAAAGTATAATATACTATCATCGCTGCAATTAAAAAAAAGTTACCGTTGCGCACTAACATTCACGTTGAAATCGGGCGGTGTGGTTTTGAACGCCGATATGTTTCTGCAGTTTTCCGGAGAAATGCATGTAACACTGAGATGATTGCAATTGACACGAATTTGTTCTGCATTCCGTCGAACTTCATTTTATTTTCATGAACGACATTGATCCGCATTGCTCAGGTCCGCACGTGCTAAGTAGCACATGCAGACCTGAACCGTATAATCTCATACCCTATGACTTCGTCTTTAAAACCTCCAGATCTAAATCCTATATGGCATGTGTGTCATTTCACGCGTTGAATGTGCTCTTATAGAACAGAACTTTTAACTGTCATTAACGTTTTTTTAGCCTCACCGAGGTTATGAAATCTCTTTGTGATAGATATATAGCATTGTTACATTATATTTAGGTCATTGTTTGCACATAGGTATATCGCTGGTAAATAACTTTTCTGGATTAATTTTATATCTTTATATCGATTCTTTCAGTTATTCAACAAATTTCCTTCAAACTAATCGAATAATTTTGAAATGCTGGAAATTTATTTAACTACTTTCAGGTACCATAAAACACAAAATGTTCAATGATCTCACGTTAATTAACCAATTAAAATAATTTTACTCTAAGTGACATTATCATCAATGTGTAGCTTTTAGATTATACTACTAATCTATACATTTTTCATTAAAAAGGAAAACTCTAACTTCATATAATCACAAAAGAGGGTTTCAAATTTTTGCATTTGATATCCACGATCAAAATGAAGTTGTTTAAACTTTACAGTAAAGTAATTTGCATGATCATTAAACGAAAACTTCTTAATTTAAATACTAAATATTAATTCAAAGTTGCACTTTTATTTTAATTTAGAAGTTTAGTGTCGGAATAATTTATTTGAAAAGACATTTTAGCTTAACTTGAAAAACATTCGCGTTGGATTTAAAGTTTCAAATGAATAAAAGGAAACAATTTCATTAATTCGAAAGGAAAGAATTATAAATGGAATTTGAATTTAAGACCTAGAAGAAAGTAACTCTGGAAAAGAAAGATAAAAATAAAAATGTGTATTCATTTCCCGAATAAAATGTTCTCGCCGGTTTTTAATTTTCGGACCCAGACTTGGGATCTGAAGGAATGGAATTGTAAAGATCAATTTATCAAGGAAATTCAAGACACATGAAACTGTAGTTTTCTATTTGGTATCTGAAGCCAAAAGTAGTTTTAAAAAAATGCACTACCATTAAAAAGACTTGGAATTCCACAAACGTAAAAGGCATAAAGAATTCCTTTATGGGTTTCATGGGTGATCCATTTTTTCCCTTATTTCCTGCTTTCGTCTCTGTATTTTAGAAATTAAGTGCATGGATTAAGATTGAAATGTAAAATATAAAATAAAAATGCGTTTGCCGTAACGAATAATTTTTCACTGCATCAGAGTTAAAAGAATTCCAAATGTAAATAAAAATACTTAATACTGATACATTTGATTGAATTCTCGAGTTAACTTCAGTGCATAAAAATTTAAAAATATCATTGAAAGAAAAAGCGTATTGTGTAACAGAGTTATTTATTATAAGTTCAAACTTACTTTTAGATTCTTGAAGCATTACTTAACTAAATTGCACCATAAATACTTTAATGGAAGATAAAAGTTCTGGTGGGTTATTAATATCTTTTGACTTCTTCACAATGCCGTGTTAGTTCAGCTTCTTAATTGCTTAGTTGTTACACTTTGTTAAAAATTGATTTTTGAAACAAAAAATTAAGCTGGAGTAAATTTTAATTTTACTACAGCATGACATGTTGTGCGATATGTTTCATTTTATTCTTTACGATTATTGCACTGGAATTTAAGAAAATACTACATTACTGATAATTCCTGAAATTGTCTACGATAATTAAAATAGCACATAATATATAAAATAAGACAAATTAACTTAAATCAACGATCATGTGAATTTCCTGTACTGAAAAAACAATTGAGTTTAATTCAGTCAAGAAAATTATTCTAGAAACGTCTTCACGAAATTAGAATATAAACATTTATACCAAAATTGTAATTAATCATTTATTTACCGTATTCAAGTATTTAAATGCCTCAACTACAAAATAATTCTCAAGATATTTTATCAATAGAATATTGGTATTTATAACTATTCTCTTGCATATTTTCAGTTAAACATCAGTTTATTATTAATATGTTCATTACAAATTAAGGAAAGAGTAAAAACAAAATGTCAACGAACTAAATCATATATCCGTTAAACACTAAAAGTGCAACGAAGAACAAAATTTGATTACCCTCACCGAACGGTTCTAGAGCTCATTATTGCTGTACAGATTTAAGCGGGATAGCTGAAAGGAATATTACCTCGAAACATAACAAAACAAATGCAGTACGGCAAATTTTAATACCAATTTTAATTTTGTAATTTAAACTTTTGCGTTAATTAACATGATACAGTTAAATATCGTTACTAAAATATTATTTAAAATTTATAATTTTAAATATACAATATATCAGCTTTAGAATCTGTGATGTTATTTCTTGGATAACAGTTTTTAGAAAAGTATACAAGAGAAGTTCAGAAGCATTCAGATTAAAGGAAAGAAAAATAAATTTTTGAAACCTTCTATTAATAGAGAGTAAAGTGATAGGAATAATTTTTGAAATAGATGCAATATTTTTCGACTTTCGAAGGAAAGGAAAAAATATGGATTTTTAATTTTGCTTTTTGTTTGCAGCAATAATAAGTAATTCTGCGATTATTGCTGTAGTACAGAATTAAAGAATACTGTATACAGTATATCAGAATACTATAATTAATACAGTACGGTATTCTGTATACTCAATAATCTAAGACATAAAGAACCTAATCACGAAATAAAATAATATCATTCATTTTATAGCAAACTGTTATTTTCATGAAATAGTTGGGATTAATTTCAGCAGCACGTAATCTAAGCACACTGCAAGTATTTTTAACAATCTCTTTTTTTTAAAAAAAATGTCTTATAATTGCTCTCAAATAATCCAATAATCCTCCCAAATTCATCTTACGAGCCACATGAAGTTCGTATTTGCTTTAATTTAGTTTAGTTTAATTTAATTATTATTGTAGTTATGCGCATTATGTCACAACTTTTACGCTAAATTTTTAACCAGGACAACAATACATTCTATATTCTAGATGAACGTTCCATTTAATTCGTTTTAGCCCTCCGTGCGCAAAAATCAGTTACAATTGGGGGGGGGAGGATACTAGAAAAAAATTAATTATGCATTCGACAAATTCAAACGCATAATTTCTCTAATTTTGAGTTAAATTAATAATTTTTCCATGTGTTGATGCGTGAAAAGAAAGGGATTTATTTAAGTTTTGATTTTCATTTCTAATTTCATGTTTCTAATTATAATCTGATTTTGCAAGTATTTTTCCTTTTTAAACTATCCTCCTTCAGAAGTTTCCATTCAAATGTACAAAATTCCCCCATTTTTCAAATTTTTTCCATTTATTTAGAGCTTACGCATTTCATTTTTGATTTAAATGCCCCTTTAATGTAATTTCCAAGAATTCCACCTGTTTGTTATACTACATTCTCTTGGAGATTTTCTTTCTGAGCAAAGGGAGAAGAGTATACTGTGTTCATAATATTGAAAAATTTTAGTTTTACTGCTTCTTTTTTAAATAAAAACGATGTATCAGTTTCTATTAATAACGAAAGCCATTCATTTTTAAATGATATACATGCATGCTTTTTTAGCGGAAGTATTTGCTTTTTTTCACTTTTGATTATTTGTTTAGACATATTTGTCTAAACAGTTAAAGGACAAATTGTCAACATAATTATTGTTACAATGAAATTTAAGCCGTTATAATAAGGACTTTAAAACAAACAACAAAAATTAGTACCGCATTTTAGCATCAGATCTTTGCAGAGAGAAAAAATTCCAAATTCAGAGAAACAACCAGTCAAAATTTGTACACGTTGTTGATTAATTTGTAACAGACTCATATAGCTAAGACAAGTAAAGATATGTTAAAATATATGTTCACGCGTATATATCTGTGAATATATTTGTAACGTTATGCGCTTATGTCACATATTCAGTGTTGATCAAAGTTCTTTTGTTTGCATTATTGCGAAAAGTGTTGCCACTGCTCGCTTTCAAATCGTAGAGTTTGCTAATAAAAAATTTGAAAGTCTTAGAAAATAAAACAGCATTGTCAAATATTAAATATATTATTATTATATAACGTCCCATTCTAACGTTAAAGAAAGTATGCGATTGCATATGGCGTCATTGTATGTCCAAAACGTTTCCTTAATGTCGACATTTTAAATAAGTAGCTGCTGTTGGTAATTTTTTCGGCAATAGTTATATTAAATTAAATTTAAATCATGCTCTTGCACTCACTCATTTCTTTGATTTTTTAGCTTTACTGTTAAGCATCACTTTTTTCTTACTCAGCCATACGCAATTCAGCATCAGAATTACAAGAAAATTTTGAAAGCAGCATATGTTTAGAACTCTAGATGCAACTTTAATATGGCGCATATTTTTCTATTTTTTTTCAGTCTTTTCTCAGTTCATCATATTAATGTTCACCTTTATTAGTCTAAAACTTCGTATTTTTATTTTTTAAAATTTTGTCCGTTAACTTTATTTATTACTTATCACGTTATTCGCACTCTCGCCACACAAAATTCAACAGCAAAATCACAAAATATTTAAAAACAGCATATCTTTAGAATTTCCGATAGACACTTTCGCATGGTGGAGATATAAAAGTTTTTGTTTGAAACACTGTTGCCATTACTCGCTTTCAAATCACTGAGTTTGTTAAACAAACAGTGCGAGTAGCATACATGCAGATTTTTCATCATTTAATTTCTTTAAGAATTATACAGAGCCATAATATAAGATGGCAACAATCTGAAAAGCGAATCGCCGTTTATAGTGAACCTATATAAAAACGAATAAACATGTCTTCATTCTCTTTATGGACTAAGTGTACCCGAATTTTGTCTGAAGAGAAATCAAAAACTTTCATCAGGCTAACATTCTAGAACTGAACCACGTAAAGCAGCAACGCTACAGCTTTTGCTCGTTTTGACGAACGTGATATTCAACACCACAGAACATAAATTTGGATTTTCATCCCTAAAACGCATAAACAAAAGCTATTTCTTGTCTTCCTTACGTTGTTTTGTTTAGTTTGGCTTTCAATCTATCACAAACCGTGTCATTTATTCAGTCTTTTTTTACTTCCTTTCTTTTTTATTACCTTCGGCATTTGCCATCGAGACAGAAAGGGACAGAAGGCAAAAAACGATTTATTTGCTCTTGTCTTCATTCATTTTCCTCAGCTGTGATTCCTTTGCATTTCAAAAGCACGTAGAATCGTCTGTGCGTTAGAGATCGATTTCTCTGACCTTTCAAATTTCTTGCGCTTTTTCTTTCTGAATTCGGGTCAGACTATTCGGGTCAGAAAATTCTCTTCATTTATCTGTATGTGCATTTCGCGTTGCTACCAAGACAATCATTTTTGCTTTTGGGCCAAGAGGAAAAAACAGAAACTCAATTCGTCAGGTTACAAGAATCAAAAAGAAAAAGATTCCATTAAAAGTTTGAACAAAATAAGATAATTTAGGAATATTTTTACTTCCTTGTACGAAGTAAATAAAGTATTGTAATCACGAAAAATTCCGGGTATCATATTTTAACGAACGTATCCATTTTGACCGCTATCGAATGCAATTTAACGATTTTTTGTGTGACATCTGTACATAAGACCAGAATAAAGGATTCTATTTCCCCAAACGAATTATAAAACTGATCTAAAATGGATTCAGAAGAGATTTTTTCATGGTGTCTGTGCATAGGTACGTACAATGTAAGTATCTCGCATAACTGAAAAACGAGTGGCCCCAGAACGTCTGCTATGATATGCAGATGTGCACCTACTATTTTGGTTGCAATCGACTTCGCCAAAATTATTTAAATGTATGTATACATATATCAACTTTCTTACTCGGTTTAGTGAGCTCAGGAAAGTTTGTGAGTCACTCAGTTTTGTGAAAGTAAGATTTATCATCGTTTGAAAGAAAAAAATGCAGCAGGATATTTATGTAAGATATCAAATTAGAAAGAAAACTTTATTACCAACTGAATTAAAACGCTTCTATCTGTATATCCGCTGTATCGGCTTAGTAGTAATATATATAAATATATCGCTGTATCGGCTAAGTAGATTTAATTCAATCTAATAAGTTAAGTGTAATGTAATGAAAAATGCGTATAATTTAATATTCCGTACACGGAAGTCCTGTGGTGTACCCATCAGATTTTTTAAACTTAAAGTACAGAAACTTTTAGCTTTTTTTTAAATTGAAATAATATCTGCTTTTGACAACTGAGTTTGGATTTTCGAAGGATAAACTCACAGAAACATTAATTTCGAAAACATCGGTGCTCACTTTCGTATTTCTGTTTTGAACGTAAAATCATACAAAAAGAAAAAAACATGAAAACATCGTATAAATGTGCCAATTATTTATTAAATTATTATTTATTAAATTGAGGGAAAAAAGAGAAATAATATGAAGAGAGCTGGAATCTTTTACTTATGGGACAGCGCTCATAAAATTACGTTTTTTTGGTGTGTGTGTATGTTTGTGTGCGTGTATGTAAATAAATATATATGCATGAACTTGATGTCTACAGCCAGAAAACATACTTCCATTAACAGTTCATTTCGAGTATGAATGTTTTCATAAGCAAACAAATACAATTTTTATGTTTATAAATATTTATAAGAATCACGCTTTTAATGTTATTTATAAAAACAAAGAGTGTATAAAATGATATAACTAATATTTTAATTGACAATACTTACTTCGAAAACAAGACCATTGTTGCAAGGCGTAAATTGACTTCTTAAATTACTAACGCTATGTTTAACGATGCGTTTTTAGGTCATTGATTATTGGTAATTTATCTTGGATTCGAAGCTTAGCGAACTCGTAAGAGGTAGCTACATGGAAGGTTTCGCAAATTTATGTATAGCGTGAACGTAACCAGTGTGCTTCAGAACTGTCTGCGACGAAGTCATACCATTCTTTAGACACAGCCTTAAAAATCCATTAATCCACGCATTCAGCAAAATACTTTTATAATAATGAATATAAATGTAATTTATCATTGACTAGTTGCAATATCTAATTATAGCGGGTGCGATTTTATCGAAAAGGAAAATCAATTCTGAAAGGTTTCAGATTATTACTACGTCCAAAGGGGCGATTCTTTAATTTACACACACATACACGTTTCGAGAGCATTTCGACTAACAACCCTAATTATTTAAAAACAGTATACCTTTAGTATTTCCGATAGACAAACTCGCGCGGAGATAAAAATGTTTTATATCCCCCCCACAGTGTTGCCACTGCTCTCTTTGAAACTGTGGAGACTTTTAACTAAAAATTCGAATAATAAATCTAAGAAAGTTTTAATTTATGTACTAAATAAATAATAAAATTAAAAAGAAATCCGAACATTTTCAGGCAGATTTTATATTACATCCAAAGGGACATTTATTTAACTTTTTGTGTGTTGTCTTTATTTATTAAACATCATGTTCTTCGCACTTAAACCGCAAAATTCAATCCAACAGCAACATCGCAAAATATTTAAGAGAGCATATTTTTAGATTTTCCGATACCCAGTCTCGCGCGCTGGAGGTATACTTTTTTCCCGTTACAGTGTTGCTATTGCTTACTTCGAAATTGGTGAGTTTCTTAATCAAAAACTCACAAATGCTTTACAAAATATGAAATAGCTTAAAAAAAATCCAAATTTGGTATTCCAGATGTCCATATTCGGGTGGAGACGTACGTTACTCAAAATTGGATGGCTCTACGTACCGTTGTTTTATCACAATGCAGAAACATACAAACATACATTTATGCAGATTCTTCATTATTTTATTTCTTTAAATATAATACAGGGCGGTGGTATATAATTTTTAAAAATAATTAATAATATTTGGACTTCAAACAACTTCAAAAGTGATTCGCCTTTCATAGGGAATCGACACAAAATGCCAAAACGAAATTAATAGCCTTTCAGAGCTAACGCGCTCCTTTTTTTTTTGAGGAGAGGGGGAATAAATAAAATTAAACAAAAAAATCTGAAAGGTTTCAGATTTTAAATTACTTCAAAAGGGGCGAAAATATTTTGTGTGTTAGCTTTATTTATTAAATATCATGTTCTTCGCACTTAAATCATAAAATTCAGTTGAAGAGGAATATTGCAAAATAATTTTAAACTGAGCATATCTTTAGAATTTCCGATACACAGTCCCACGCGCTGGAGATAAAAACTGTTTTTTTCTGTACACGTTGTCATTGCTCGCATTGAAACCGTTGAGTTTGTTAATCAAAAATTTGTTAAAGTTTTACAAAGTATGAAATCGAGAATAAAACAAATTCCAAATTTCAAATTTGGGCTTCCAGATGCTCATATTTGCAGCTGGATTACGTCATTCAAAATTTGATGGATCTAAGTACGTTGTTTTATCAGAATGCAAGAAACATATATATAGATTTATGCAGATTCTTCATTGTTTAATTTCTTCAAATATAATACAGGGCGATAATATTTGGTGGCAACAATCTGAAAAGTGAAAGAATATTCAGAGTTATTCGATGCAAAATCACAAAACGAAAACGATAGTCCTTAAACGCCGAAAACAAAGCCACTTTGGACTAAAAAAACACTTTACTTCTAATCTCTGTAACAATTTTGCATCATCAAGAAAGATTCTAAAGTGTGTGCCATATGCCGAAAAGATGTTTCACACTGAACCCACTTTACAAAAGAAAGCCTTATTACGTGTCAAAATTCATTTTCGAGAAAGCAAGCCCAAAATATAATTAACTGCATTTACAAAACAATGGTTTTCCCAGACTAAACGAACACATTCGCCGCCTTTGTGTGTCATAGATGGATCATGGAAGAATAGAAGAGAAGAAAATTACACATGCATAACACTCCCACTGACGTGGGAATTTGATTTTGGAATATAATTATGATATTCTGCGTGTCCTGTGTGCAGAGAGTAGCTTTAGATTAAAATTGAAATAATTTACATGGTAAAAATAAGTTGATAATGTAAATATATAAAATCTGGATTGGATTTGTTAGATTATGATAAAACACACTAGAGTTGTCTGTCTAAGGGAAATGAGACATTGATGGAAGACATACTAAGGGAAACTGAACAGCTCGTATTCATGTTACACGTGGAGAAAAACACTAAAACGCGGAGGAAGCTAATCCATTTGCCCGTACTTAGGTCGGAGCGGAAGTACCTGTGTTTAGTGCTCTTGTCTGCTCGACCACTTGTGAGATGTAAGGAATTTAAATGACGACAGAATTTAATTAATGCATTAAATGAGGTTTTTACTAAAAGAAACATTTTGTATATTATATCGAAGATATTTCCATCACTTTTTATGGTTTGGTTTTATATGATTACAGCGAAGCTTTGAGAGCTATCTGCCTAATAAGGAGGGATGCCTTCGTGGGTGACTTTTTAAGGGAAACTAGCTGGTATACACGTTACACATGGGGAAAACCACGAAAACGACCATAAACGATCATGCAGTCTGCCTGTTGGCAGGATTGGAAACTCGGACTGGACTACCAGTGTTTAGCAAATTTACCGCTCGTCCGCTGGTGGACCTATAAATTTTATGATAGCCTACACATAAATTAAATTTTTCCTTTCGTTTTCTAGTTGATCAAAAGGTGACTATGTTTTCCGGCTTAAACAGATTGTTTATAATGTTACAGATGCCTTGCATTCGACTTAAAAGGTAATATTTATTGTACAATATAGTCTTCGATAATATAGTTACTCTTCTTTCACTTATAGTAGGTTACTGAAATACTTCCTTTATTATCTTTTATGAAAGATTTACATTTAACATTAATATCATTTAATGTTTATGCTCCAATTTTTTGGATACATTTCCAGTGATTCAGGATTCAATCATCAGAAATTACAGTTGTAGAGACATTAGGTTTTTTTTGGAAGCAAGAGATATTGAAAAATGAGCAATGCCCTCCGCGGAACTCGGACCACGAACCTCTCGAATACGCGCTGAGCCTCCTGACTACTGTATCAAGAAAGCATGCCAAGAAGGCGGGAGAATACCTTATAGTATTGCCAATGGGAATTCAGAATAATTTGCTGCCATCATGGAAACAAGACATTGTATTTCTGTTTTTGTACCTCTCATGACATTGAGATCAATTTGGTGATCTTAATTTAATCAGAAGGCCTGCAACATAACTGCAGATTTCTAAATAGATATATTCAGAGAACAGACAAAATGAGGAAGCAAGTATTTTTTTCTCTCAAGATAAAATGTTATTTACCTTTAAGAGTAAAATAAATTATTTTCATTTAATCTAAGTGCTAGCGGTTTGTGAAGAATCAGTTAAGCAGCGTTCATACCAGAAGGTGACGCTCCTAGAAATTTCGAACAAGACAGAAACAGGCTTGCAATTAGTACAGCTCTTTGGAGCGATCGTAGCATATAACGCATGCTAGATGCTTCGCTCGACTTTATATTATTTTCCGTATTTTATATTGCGAAAATAATTCTCAATATATGTATTGATATTATATGCCAGTGAATAAAATATTAAATGTTAAATGTATTCCTTCTGTCTTCTTATATACCCATAGTAAAAACTGAGTAATATTTCTAAAACGGCTAAAAACAAGTACTTTGCTTTTTTTTTTGTTTGTTTGTTTCATTTTGTTTGTATTTGCATGCCATCAGAAATACCAATTCATTATTTGCACGTAATCAAGAGGAACAACTTCGGTATAAATGGAATCTGGATGTTTGAGGTTTCCCATTCAAGAAACTAGAGCGGAAGTTATATACTTGTTAGTTGAATAAACTTGGAAGGGCTATTAGTCTGGAAACGGTATTTTAAGTCAGTCCACTATAAATGGCGTATCACGTTTTAAATAATTGCCACTAAATATTATCGCCCTGTATTATATTTAACCCTCTGACCGGCCAGGGTTTTCGCTAAGACAGCACAAATTTCCCAAAACTACTACCAGAAAAATTTATTTTCTTGACTTAATGTGAAAGATTTCCTGGCCTTTTATACCTGGATTTATGTACTTTATTTAATTTATGTAATATATTGCCTTAATTTCTTTGACATATTTTAATATGCACGTATATATACGTTTCGTACAGATATCATAAAAAATATTCTAGGCCGTATATATACGTCCTTGACGGTTAGAGGGTTTTAAAGAAATTAAATAATGAAGAATCTGCATGAATGTGTGTATGTTTCTCGCATTGTGAAAAAACGACGACACCCTGAGCCATCAAATTTTGAATAACATAATCATCCGCCCGAATATGAGCACTTGGAAGCCCGAATTTAAATTTCGAATTTGTTTTATTATCGATTTCATATTTTGTAACACTTTAACGAATTTTTGGTTAATAAACTCAACGATTTTAATGCGAGCAATGGCAACACTGTATTGAAAAATACATCTTTAGCGCACGAGACTGTCTATTGGGAATTCTCTAGATATTCTGTTTTAAAATATTTTGTGATGTTGTTGTTGAATTGAATTTTATATGATTTACATGCGAGGAACATGATATTTAATAAATAAGGGTAAGGATTTTAGCACAATAACGCAATAAGTTAACACAATAAGTTAAACACAATAAGTTAAACACAATAAGTTTTAACACAATAAGTTAAACACAATAAGTTTTAACACAGTAAGTTTTAACACAATAAGTTAAAAAAGGTCCTTTAGGCGTAACATAAAATCTGAAAGCTTTCAGAATTTACTTTTTGTTATTAATTTTTTAGATTTTATTTATGTTGGTAGAAGAAAAGTGACAGTTAGCACGGTATATCTTAGGTACCTAATGAGTGATGTTATTCTGAATATCAGGTAATTCCTTTTTCCAGTTACTCATAGCCGAAAACTCTCTGTGTGCATTCGATATATATAACATATATAAAGAAATCCATTATTACATTGTTCATCAAGCTGGACACTAAAATAACTTACTTGAATTTGTAAAGGGAAATATGCTCATTCACAGATAGGCTTTTCACATATTTTCTGACACATTTGTTAAAAATCTAACAAGAAATATATGGGTGGTGCATGCATCTTCTGCATAATTAAGTGATTATGTGTATAACAACCGAAGTTTTCAATCAAAACCATTTCTGAATGGGCTTAGATAGTAAAGCATCAAAACATATTTCGAGATATATTAATCAATTAACTCAGTATATTAAATAGCATTTAATAAAGTGATAAATTTAAAGAAACTTATTGTTGAAGACAAAATCTAGACAGAAATCAAGAAGAATTGCTCTCTTATTTCTTCAGAGATTCTATTTATCAGCTGTTGAAATTATATTGTTTTCTATTTTTCCTTTCATAAAATTTTATAAAATTTAATATTTATGCATAATTTGAGTCGTAGATTCGAAATATGGAAAAAAAATTCCATGTTATTTTAGAAAAAGTCCGATTTTTTGCCAAAATCCTTATGTCATAACAATATATAAATCTAATACATATCCTAAGTCGCGCTTTCGAGACATGAAAAATGCAATTTGAATTTCGTCAATCGGTTCAATAGAATGAGAGATATAAAGCTTTTTTTTTTCCCCAGTGTACATTCAGAATAAGCCGCCAAGTGATGATTACTTGCCTAGATTATAAATACCCCGAAAGGTTCGTGAATACTATTTACTATCTCTTTCAACGATTTAGTCGGAATCCTAGGCTCTCCTATAACTAGCATTTGAGAAGTCTTTCTAATACGCAATTTTAAAGTGTTGACTTTGAACAAAAGCACTAAGGTCACAAATGTATATTCGTCTTGTGTAATTCAAAACTCGATCTAATGACATGCAACTATAAACTATTCGCTAATGGTAGCTGTCGGTGGGAAGCTACCACGTAGACAGACATGGATTCAAACTCCAATTAAATCTTACCCATGGCTATAGTGCATTTGTCAAAAGAAAAAAAAAATGCGTCGATAATAACGTTCTGTACAATAGTTTGGTCAGAAAAGAGTCGCATAACACATGTGGATTCATTCGTTGTGATGTTCTCGATAAGTATTGGAAATGAGCTGAACAGTCATCTCGGGTGCATGTTAATTAAATGTCGAGCGACTGACCCCAATTAATTAATTTTGAAATAATTCATAGCTTGGAGACATAATTAGTAACCATAACTATACAGAACAAAACTTAAATTGCAGCTTTTAAGATTTGTGTTTTATCTTTTTCATTTTAGGGATTTTTTTAAAATGTCAACAGCTTAATGGTATTTAATTTGGTTTTAAATCAGGAAGTATTTTTGCAATTTAAATTCTTATTTTTAATTTTACAAACTCAGCACGTTAACTTTTACCCCTATTGCTGTTGTTGATCAAATGACCGGATACTTGCAGCTTAATGCTTTCGTCGGAATGGCCAAAACCCTTCTGAGTATTTAGCCGTAATATCACCCAAAATGCTGCTCAAGGTGGAGACAACGTTATACGCGAGAGAAAGAGTAAGCTCTGCCCAAATTTTATGAGGACTTCGAGGATGGATTCGAAAGTCTCTCATCCTTCTTCATAGAACCTCTAGACAGCATTTTGAGAGTGTTTACTCCATATGTTACCATATATTTAGTTATGTTACCATAGCCATACCGTATTCGAATCCGGCCAGAGCTAAGTCTGCATTTGAACATATTTCTTGAAATTCATGACTTTAAAAACTTCTCATATTTTCTTTCCTACTATAACCTCACATTTAACCATTTATCAGTTAAATGGTCTATTGAAACCATCGAACAAATCTTTAACAACAATAAAGCTTGCTGTCTAAATTGCCATGCTGAACAAAAGCTTCGACAACAACAGACAATAAAGTTTTCGTAGATAATGATCATACACTATTCTTCATGCTTATCGTAAAGGGAAAATGGGAAATCCATCATTCTGTACAATGCATGAATTTTACACAATGTCAACAATGGTCCAAATCTTCAATAGTACTCAAGTAAAAGAGGCTTTCAAATTTGATTTGAAATCTTCTAAATCTTCTACTGAGTAAAAGTTTCCTAGCCAAAGCATAATAACGTTTTAGAACTCTAGACGACCTTTTATTCTCTACAAGCAGGTGACAGAAATTGTGAAATTTTGAAATAATTATGCCTTTTAACAAAAATTTTTGCTTAGAATTATTATCCAGTTTTTATAACGTGTTTTATCAGTTGTTAAGATGCTCTTATTTCAACCTTTCAGTTTTCTTCCTTCATATATTATTCACAAAAATCCAATGCAAATCACGAAAAAAGCTCTTTCCTTCCCTTAACATTGTTATTTGCAGAAATATAACAAAATCTATACCTAACATCAGATGTTGAAATTATGATATATTTTCTTCGACTATTGGGTACTTATGCTGTCAGCTTTTGTGTTTCGTAATATTATTTTGCTTATGAAATAAGCAAAGTAAATAAAAATAAAATTTGAAATAATTTTGCTTATATAACAAGATTATGAAATAAACAATTATCACTGTATATAAATTTTTACTATACGGGAGATGCGCTATAAACCGGGGTTAAAACTTTCGTATTCTTTCCACTGAGAAAAAGTCAAAGGCATATTTCTTTTACAACAGACCTGTTTCAAGCTTAGTATCTCACAGCCCTTTTCCTCTCTTTTTCATTTCGTCTGTTCTCATAAATTAAAACTCTAAATTTCGATACTCAAATAAACTGTGAGAAAGATTTAAAGGAATACTACTGTCTTGAGTTAGCAGAGTAACAAAAGTAACTCCGATATTATTTTAGGGTACAGATATTTAATGAAATGAAAATAACTCGCCGTAGATTAAATGATTGCGAGCCAAGTCATGCTTGAAGGCATCTATAGAGCCCACCAATGTTAAAGAGGTAAAGTAGCTGAACACTAGTTCTTACCAGTTGAATTCTCAACGAACGACCCTGATGCTCGAGTGTCGGTTGAGAGCCAATTTTCCTCAAAACATTTTCCACGAAGTCATCCCTCTTCATAGACAGATAGCTCTTGAGTTAACTTCACCAAACCCAAAGTCCATTTCTTCAAGTTGGCAGTAAGCCTTGTATCCTATGACTAATCTCCTAAACCTAACACGAAAAATACACTACGAAGATTATCCCGCCTTTCAAGTTGATAGTCTTGGTGTCCTTTGCTATAGTCAATCCACTACAATTGAGTTAGTTATCATAATAAATTAACATCTCAATTTTGAAAAATAAGTTAAAATCCAAAAGTTGAAAAATTTCACCAGTTTTATTAGGAATAAGTTACTTACCTCTGTCCAATTAACATCAATTTACTTTTCCTATTAATTATATTAATTTCTTTTCTCTCTGTCATTGTGATAACTTAAAATAAGCACTTTAAAGACGTAATCTAAAAGTTATTAAAATTCATTTATGAATAATATGAATAATATTCTTGTTTTTAAAGAGCTGGTGATCTTGAATCGACCCTGTTGTAGGAATGGGGGTGAACTTCCAACCAAAAATGTAGTGTCGAAGCATCAGATTTGTTAATACACATTTAAATTTAAACAGTTATTTCATCAAAGCTGTCCGGCAGAAAACTCTTTATAAACACTTTATAAGGTATTTCTCCCGCCTTCTTCGCGTGCCTTCGTGGTGTAGTGGTCAACACATTCGACACGTAACCGAAAGGTCCGGGGTTCGATTCTAGGCTCTTTGAACGCCAAGGCGTTGATTGCTTTTCATCTCTCCGACTTCTAAAAAAAACTAATGTCTCTACAACTTTAACGACATTTTTCAACAAAAGAATGTCGGGTATTATTACACAGGTAGCTCCGCAGTGCATCCTTACACATACGTATAAAATGCATATTTTTTAGACATAGCTATAAGTTTATGAGTAAGGATAAAAAACATTCACCCTGAAATATATTTCCTAGCAATTAATGATATTAGAACGTACGCCAGTTTTACTTTGCACAAATGTGTGTACAGGAGTGACTTGTGAATATTTCATTTAGGGATAATTTAACAATGTGCTGAAGTTAGAGGCGAAAAAGAAAAAAAACGCAACTGAGAAAAGATTCCTATGTGATAAAAAGTAATGGAATGAAATATTTTAGTAATAAAAGGAAAACCAGTGAAAGCGAACGTCGATAGGCTATTAACGAATGAAGAGTTCTAGTTAGAAGAGCTGCAAAAGGGGGGAGGGGAATAGATAATCAACTGAAACTAATTCTGAAACTCCTGAAAAGTGAAAGACAATAATTATCAAAACCTGTCTTCAAATTCAGATTTGACGAATGACTGCTATCCATGAAATGCATGAGACCTTCATCATTATTTCATCGTCACGCGCGAGAATATCCTCAGAAAATAGTTCTAGAAATACAAATGAAAACGACAAATAACTCTTTGAAGCGTGAAATCGCCATACAATACCATACTAAAGCTCAGAGAATTTGGCGAGAAGCCACGCAACATTTGGCGACTTAGCATCCTTTCCACTTGGCTTCCGTGTAATCCATGGTTGCGCTCTGATGGCTAAAAGTAAAAAAATATCCTGAAGTTGGACATGATATAAAAGAATTCTTTCCAGACACGTTTTGCTGGCTTCCAATAACTGAATTAGCCTGGATATTGCGTCGCATACAAATTAGACACAGTGTGTAGACTTCTACATGACAGCTAGTTTTGGTAAGGTATTTAATGTAAGAGAGACTCGTTTTATTACTTGCATTACATGCTTTTCTAGACAACCACTTAGAAGGAAATTAACAGGATAAAACTTATTAATGGGGCGGCTATTGAAGAGAAGTAAGATATACTTTCAACATCGGCAGTTGGAGTATTGGGAAGAATAATGCCATATTTTTATAATAGAACATAGAAGAAGAAAATCTATACTGAATTAATTTTCTAACTTAATACATAATGTTATATTCTTCAGATTTGTCTTCTGATTTATCTTCCAATTTAATTTCTTTAAAGAAATATTGTGGTCTGTTAAACTGAGTGAGCTCAGAAGCATTTGAAACCTACTTTATATGAAATTTCTGCTATTTTTCTGAACTTAGGATATTTTGGCAGGCACAGGTAGAAAGTTGTGAATGGCATCAATCAGATGGGAAGCTGCTGCCACATTTGTTTAATATTTTACAATGTTTAGAAAAAAAGCCAATTCTCTTATTATTTATTACTAATGTAGCTTATTCAAATGCTGAAGCTGTATGCAAATGCAGGCAGTTGTGTTTATCTGAGGATCTTTACTGTAATCTTAAGACGCCAAACCCCGCTAAATAGAATGGGGTGTAAGTACTGGTATTTACATCCTTAACTTGTCATTTTCAAATAATATAATAATAACTTAATAATTTGTCATTTTCAAAAATAATTAATCAATAGCTAATTTAAATGGTTTAATGTTTCATTATTGTTATTCATAGTTTTATGTAAGTTTAGTTTAATGTTTCATTCAAAATAACTCTAGTAAAATGTCATGATGGCATATACAGCAATGAAACAGTGGACCAACTAGATAAAGAGGCTGCTATGGGACAAGACGCAGAATATAAAGATATCCCATGGCCAACCTCTCATCTAAAAAGGCATCTTATATCAATTACCATATCAAAATGGCAAGACGAATGGAACAACAGTGAAATGGGTGAAGAACACATCAACACTTTGCCAATTTAAACCCACAACGACTAATTATTGCAAATCCGAAATTCGTGCATTTTGTTTCAGGCGACGGATCTTCCCCCGAATATTTCGAAAGGTTTGGTATTTCAAACACAAGTACTTACATTTGTGACCAGCCGGGAACGCCTGAACATTATATTACTAACTGCCCACTCGCTAAAGATTTTCATATTAAAATGCCAACAACAAATGTTCAAACTTGTAGCAAATTCTTAGTAAAACTAAAATATAGTCTGCAAAATAACAGAAAAACAATGAACATTCTAACAAAATTGTGCACAGACTTATGTCAAAATAATATAATTTCATATAGCAAGTTATAATAAAGTTGTGATACACTCATGTCTATAAATTAAGGATAATTCGGAGTCACGCGGAAATGCACGCGGAGAGACACTCTAAAATAAATATATCACCTGTAACATTACTACACATATCTTCAAGAATCATATGGAAATTTCAGGAAGTAACCAGATGACACCGATGGTACGTCGCAATGACGAGAGTGTAAGAGAGTGATATATAAGGAATACAGGCAAAGAAGTAAAATTGTTTTCCGACGAGTCCAGGTTTAGCTTGCAGACTGATTCTCGCCGGACTTTCATATGGAGAGCTCCAGATACCCGTTACCACCAAGAAAACATCATTGAACGACACCGTTACTGTGGTGCAGGAGTGCTCGCTTGGGGTGGAATTATTCTGGGTTCCAGATCTGACCTGCATGTTCAAATTGGAACCATCACAAGCCAAATCTATCGGGACGTTATTCTGGAACAACATGTACGTTTGTTTCGGGGCGCCATGGGCGCACAATTTGTGTTTATGGATTACAACGCCCGTCCTCACCGTGCAAACATCGTAAGCGAATGCCTTCAATCGGAGGATATCACCCGTATGGACTGGCCAGCATTCTCACTGGACTTGAATCCAGTAGAGCACGTGTGGTACATGCTTGGCCGACGAGTTGCAGCCCGTCAACCTCCTCCTACATGTCTACCGGAACTTCGGAGAGCATTGCTTTTTGAATGGTGTAATATACCCCAAGATACTTAGCATGCCTAGGCGTTGTGCGGACTGTATTGCATCGTCTGGGAGACATACAATGTATTAACAATCATACCAACCATGTAATACTGGTTGTTTGTAAATAGTTTTTTTTGTAATTTGCTCCAGGGAGAAAAAATCGCTAATTTTTTTAATAATATCAAACACATAGCATGTTTTTTTGCTCTTTACCTTTTGTTTAATAAATAAGCTTTACAAATAAGTCAAATTTGTTTCGCTTCTAACTCTTCCTTTGCCTGATTTTGCATTATCCTTAATTTATGGACATGAGTGTAGTATAATAAATAAAGGATTAAAGTAATAAATGCAACCTATAATAAAGAAGTAACAATTATGTTCATAATTCGGAAAAGTGATTAATTTCTAGCAAAAAATATAATACATATTACATTTAAAATGCGCATGCATTTAATATGTACATGCATTCAAATTACGAAAAATAAATACTGACTTTTCGCGATTATGAAAACATGAAGCATTGATAGTTAAATTATCATAGAGATAGTATAGACTTGAAAATCAAGTTGACAAGAAAGCATACCTCTTTCGCATTGATTCGGTGTGATCAAAGAGAGATAGGATTCAGGGACATAAAAAAAGAAAAGACGAAAATCTTTGAAAAGAAAAAGTATTATTCTGGAAGACATTAGCACAACTGAGAAACTCATGAAAGAACTTCAGCGTAATGAAAGGAATTTTGCAAGATTACTGAGACAACATTTTAGTTGAAATGGTGCAAATAACAAGAGAGAAACTTCATGATAAAAAATAATATCTAGAATGTTTAAAAATAAAGAAAAATTACAAGAGAAAGAAATTTATTACAGAAAATTCTCTATCCAAAATTTACGTAGTAAGTTACGCGAATGCAATTGTTGTATAGAATTTATCTTTAAACCAGCCACAATATGGCCATGCAAAATTCAAGAATTACTAATAAATACTAACAAATGAGGACGTGGGCAGAACATATTAACCGTAATGATAGATGGATGGTGCCCACATCCTCCCTTACTAATACTACAAATTGAAATGGTTTTCTACCTAGCTTACGGTTCACTGTGCTATGCATAAATAGCAGAAAAATAATTTTCTGTTAATTAAGGACGCATAATGGAGGCTAAGTCTTTGAACTTATGTAGTTTTTGAACGTAGGTATGTCAACCACGTATGTAGATTTTGTTGCACAATCCCGATAACGTCTGAAATATAGTTTGAAAGTGCAGATTTTATTGAGAGAAAGAAGGCTAAGTATATTAGCAGCATATAGTTCCAGAAATACAGAGACGGGATATAAATTTAAAGGAGATTAATAATATTTTTGTTACATTAATTTATAGCAAATTAGCAATTATTGATTTATGGTAAGTACATAACGATTAAATATATAATATAATTAAATAACTATAAAAATTCAAGGGTTAACTATCAAAATGTGGCTCTAATATTAGATGGCAACAATCTGTAAAGTGAAACGGCGTTTATAGCAAAGCGATATAAAATGGCAAAGCGAAATGAATAGCCCTTCTCGTCTAACGCTGTTTGGGCTAATAATCTAAGTTTTCTATAAAAGCCTTTGGAACTTAGAATAAGAACGAATACGAAACCGACTACGCTGGAAAATGAACATTTGTCATGCGCATGATTGCCTGAATAATTTGTTACGCGAATGGTATCAAGAGTTAGGTGTATCCTGAAGCTTTGGTCAGTTCTACTAAAGTGTGAGCGATAATACGTAAGTACCGAACAAAATATTTTTACGTGATTATGTTAAGTTCATATTACGGTAATCTTCATTATCCGATTTATATTTTACAAATATTAGATTTATACACTTATTAAAACACTGAACTGCAAAGCATTTTAAAAGTTCTTAAAAACAAAACGTCTTAATTTTCATTTGCAGTATTTGATTCATTAGTGCGATTGTTCTATTATTAGTAAAATACTTATAAGCTTCTGATCTTCTTTATTGCTGAGAACAAAAGAATAAATGTCGAAAATCAGCTAAATAGCTTCAGTCCTAAAGGGGCTCAATCTTAGCAAAAATAAATAAAATATTACCATTGTATCCTTAAAACCATCGGATTATTTTCAGATAACGAAAACCAAGGTCATAATAACTTTACCTGCAAGTCCTTTCCAACTTGAATAATAAATAAATAAGTAAATAAAATAAAAATAAACTTTCTACTCCTAAGAGAGAAAAATAGTTGATATTTTTGAAATAAATTTACTTTGCGAGGAAAATAGATGCACGGGTAGAATCTCTTCATCAATCAACATGATAGAAAAACTGCATTAAAATCTTTATTAATAATTAGAGTTTGATAATTAACTTAAATAAAACATAAGCTCTTAAGTTTAAATCCTGTTGTAAAATTAATCATGCTACAGTAGTTCAATATTATGTTGGAATAAAAGTTTTATATAATTATGACATTTTAAGTAATAAACGTGTAATAAATACGGTATGGAAGTTTTAATCAAATCATAATAGTACATCAAACTATAAGATATTTGTGGATTCTCACTTCTTATAAATATAGTATTAATCTTAAAACTATTAATGTGAGTCTTGCTGTTTAGCTTGAGTATTTGGTTTGCTTATTATTTAATATTTAACATTGGTTTAATGATATTATTAAAGCAAATTTTACTATTTTAATATAGTCATTCTCATTTATTTTAAAATAATTTTTAATCATGCATAATATTACTACTTTATAGATATCTTCAAATTACTCATGTTTACAAATCAGATTATGTGTACTTTTGCAATGTATCAGAGCATAAGAGATAGAGTGGATGATAGCAAAGCGTTTAATGAAGCTACCTAAAGAGTTACACTTCGTTTTAAACAATTCGTTCGAACTTGTTTTATCTAGTTTAAAATCTCTCATTCAAAAGATTTTTTTTTGAAATCGCGGGCAGTAGCCAATTTTAGGCTTTCGCCACTACAAAGGAACTACAAGAAACCACTACAAGAAACGGTCATTTTATTATGGAGGCACATAATAGGCGGCCACCTTTACCTTCTTTGAGGGAACGGACATTTCACATCCATTCCTTCTCTTGGATTCGAATCTGGGCCATTCGGTATCGTAATCGGCTTTCCTAACCACTATACCTTCTGGGCGGCTCATTCAAAACTTATTCAAGCATCATTACTTGTTTCTTATTTATGTTCACAAGCACAGTTCAAATGTTGTGTATTTCAACATTCAGAAGTTACGTCATCTTTTTTATACAATATGTATCAATGAGTACAGATTTATTGCATTTATATTATTATTAAATTTTTGAAGTATATCTAAATACGTTTTTTTTAAATCACAGTTACTCTAATACGAATGGAAATTTTAGACAATAAAGTGGTAAGAAGTATAATTTATTTCTTCAATAAATGAAAGAGAATGTAAAAATTACCTTTTCTTTAATACATTAGATTTTGAAAATATCTTAAAATTATTCCATTCTGTATAACACCCATGTAAGTTCTAAGAATATCTGCGAATAATGAAGATATATTTGACTAATAAGTTATATCAGCGTAAAAAAGGATATTTATTACAGTATATATTTCTTCAGTTCCCCTGGCAGCGGCTTTTATTCAATTGCCGGCTGGTGTTGTGTTAGAAAGACAAACGTTCTCACAAAGGAGACATTTTCCCAGGTGACTCATAACTCAGTACAGAAAGCACCCATTTCTCCGCTTTTGTCATGCTTTCAGAAACTAAACTACATCTAATGTTCTTTGCACAGAAGGCAAGGAATTCTTGCTCATTCGTGAGACTTGTCTATTACTGATATTAATAAAATGTGAACAATGCTGTAATTGTTATTTCTAATTCAGATGCGTTAGTACTGAAATCAAATGTGGGTTTAATTGAAGAAAGGAGAATTCAAGGAGGCTATCTGCTTTATCAAAGATTTATATTTGCTGATAATAAATAATGAAATAAATAATGAATAAAATAAATCTTGCTTTAAATTTAAATTATTTAACTAATCATATGTTTTAGCTTTATGTATGGGACGTACACTAGATGTGAAAATATGATACCAGATATGATATTATGTTTACACTTTAAACATATTTAACTTAATGCATACAAAAAGATAATCTCGAATTCAAATCACGTGAGAACATTAAAAAAAGTCAAATCAAATTAGTTTAAGGATAAATTATTCTTAGATATGTTTGAACAGAAAATTAAATCGGAATTTTCAAAATGATTTCGTGAAATGCTTATGCGCCGTTTTACTTGAAAGATAGCGAACATTATAAGGTATTTTTCATTCTTTCTTCGCATGCCTTCGTGGTGTAATGGTCAGCACACTGAGCCGGTATTTCAGAGGTCCGTGGTTCGATTCCCGGCGAAGGCGTTGCATATTTTTCACCTCTTCTGCTTCAAAATACCTAATGTCTCTACACTGGTGCCCGAACTAAAAGGGTTGTGGATGATGACTCTCCACACCCAGGATTTGGCGACTAGGTCCCCTAAAACCCTAGTCGCCCTTTAAAAAGGGGAGTATATAAGGTATTTCTCCCTCTTTCTTCGCATGCCTTCGTGGTGTAATGGTCAGCACACTGAGCCGGTATTTCAGAGGTCCGTGGTTCGATTCCCGGCGAAGGCGTTGCATTTTCACCTCTTCTGCTTCGTTAAACCTAATGTCTCTACAACATTACAGCTGTTATCGGAATACATAAACTTGCTGCAGTGTTTCTGCTATTCACAGAATCATCGACAGAATGTTTGTTTATTTGGCATGGTCATGGCATGTTTTCGAGGCTGAAAATATTGGTCAAACTGAACAAATATTTTTAGCGAGAACGCCAGGGTATCCGAAAAATAAGGCGATTGTTACATGGTAAAGATATGTTAATGATAAAAAATTTCGAAGCATTTTTTCTCAAACGCTTTCAGTTCAAAGTGCCATACTGAGCGGAATGGTTTACGAAAGTTTTAACATCGATTGCATTACAGCGTGCATTATGTCATCAATTCATACGTTTCTTCTATGGAATACAACTTAATTCTCTCCCACAGCAAAATTCAAGTATTAGAAGTTCAACTATGTGACACGGATTTACCGGAAACGTTTGAAACACAGACGTACAATGTAAGTTATGCTTGACATAACATACTTTTCTGCATTTTGTTTTACTCGGAATGAAATAATTTTCACTTACTAGGGCAATCTATATAATGAGAGCAAACATATTCTTCTATTTATAGTACGTTTAATGTAAATGGTAAGTCATACAATTTCAAGACTAATATCTAAAAAATGATGACTTGTCTTTGTCATAGAATTGCATTGGTAATTCCTGTTAGAATGATCTAAATTGTCATGCAACTTTAATAACTTCCACATTATTCAATAAAAAGCAGTTTCGACCCTAATATTTAACTGACAGCATTTTCTAAACAATAATACCAATTGAAGGAGGAAAGAGTTCTGAAATAGAGAAATTTAACCTAGATTTTTCGTTTGTTTTAAAATACAGTGGAATACCTTTTATACATTTCTTGTTCTTTTAAACGTTTATGCGTCTTTTACATTTATACGTAGTTTCATCTTCTATTCTATTTATTCTAATAGTAAAATAGTTTTTATACTTCTCATAAATCGTTTTTACGTCATTTTTGCTTGACTTACTGCATTAGGTTTTACATTTCGCAGTCCCACTGTTCAAGTACTTTTTATCAGAAATGGTGTGGGTGAAGAAAACAAAGTCTTTTACTATGTTTGAAATTATGAAACTACGTATTTTAAACAATATAGAACCAACATAATCAGTAGATTCATTTTGACACAGCAAAGATCACAGTATGTAAGTATTTGCATTATTATGCATCAGCTAATTTTTAGTTTGTAGTTAATTTTTAGATTTTATTCATGGATTTATTTGTATTATTATGCATCAGTTATTTTTAGTTTCAAATATGCATTTTACACTGCTTAATTTAAATCATAAAGTATTTCTCCCGCCTTCTTGGCATGCCTTCGTGGTGTGGTGGTCAGCACTCTCGGCGCCTATTCTAGAGGTCCGTGGTTCGAGTCCCGGGGAGGGCATTGCTCATTTACCATAATGCCTGCTTCAAAAAATCCAAATGTTGCTGCAATAATACTTAAAACTGGTATATAACTCTGTTTAAAAGTAGGGTATTCTTTGCTTTATAAATGTTACTATACACGTTCTTGTTGACTAATTTGATAATTTTATATTTCATATATTCCGACATAAAATCTGTGTCGCTTACTACTGTTCTTTAAGATAATGATTTTGCTTTTGTAAGATTTACGATTATTTAATTAAACACTGCAGAATTCTTGTCGACACTCCATTCTGTTTGTGACAAGTGTTCTGTTTTTTTTTGGAGGAAAGAGGTCTTTGAAATTCTTTCATCTGTCTTTTTTACAAACCATATTCGGGAGATAAATGGGATTTTAGAGATATTCTTCAAATTATTTATGCCTTTAAAATTACGCATATTTGTATTTAGTTTATATTTTAAGTTATTAGATTTGCTTCTATTATTTCCAGTAGAAGTATTTAATTTAGACCGTTTCTTGGGGAAAAGTGTATGTATTTTGTTATTTAATAATTTTTTTCTTTTCGAATAATACATTTAATTTCTGTGAAAGAACACTGCTGTTAATACAGTGACTTATTATACAAGAACATTCACTAAAATTAAAGTACTACATTTTATTGCAACTATTTATTTATTCACTCTCTGAATAAATTTTAATTTATTTTATTTAGCTTCGTACTTGGAACTGAAGTGATAGATTAAATGCTGTTGGTGAATATACATTAGATACTTTCTCCCTGAAAGAAATAAAACTGTGTGCTATATTTATTTTTTACAATAACATGAACGTACACAGTCATTCTGAATATGAGAACAGTAATGTCATAGATGCACAATGCTACCATCAGTATAAAATGCAAGTAAAACTGCATTTAGAATTGTACCAAAATCCTCTGAAAGCATAAATTTTCGAAAACCTTTTGTACAGAATGGAGAAAAAAAAGAAACAAATGAGAGTCCGATTCTTACAAATCAAAGGGCCAACTTGCTTTATATTCTTTCTAAAAGAAGGTGGTGTCCTCTGCAATCTGAATTGTCAAAGATATTTATTCAGAAAATGGTCGAAGCGGAAGTCTTGAAGAAAGATCTTTCTTCCTGCCAGTAAATGAAATACAATCCATCTTAAAGAACGAAAGGCAGACTGCTCTCGAAATAGTTTAAGGGGAATACCGTGTTCCACTTTGGACGTATCGAGATCATATTTACAGGAATTTAACTTAGCCTATAAAAGTGTCTTATGATCCAGTGGGCGACCTATACATGAGTTTTCTAACATTAGGATAATAGTTTGAACATATTTACTTATTGTTCCTATTACTTATGATGAATAACGTGACGTACTATAAAGAAACTTTAAAAAAAATTAAAGATGGAAATATTACTTGAGTAATAGCAAGAAGCATCGAGTTATCTACATAACAGGAGGGACATCTTCGTAGAGGATTTTTTAAGAGACACTGGTTCGTATCCACGTTACATGTGGGAAAACCAATTTACTTTACTTGTTACTGTACTTTTTGTGCACGGGTTTTTCATTACGTTCTAAATTCTTTGAGTGTGTGACGTCGCTGTGTCATAATTTATCCAAAGGATCTCCTACACGCCCAAACGGGATAGTGGTTAGTGAATTTGACTACCGTACCGAAGGGCCCGCGTTCGAATCCTGGACAAGGCACGGATGTTTGTAAATGTGTACTCTCTTTACGGCATTGGGGCATTCTAAATATATGGCGAACCGAAAGTTCTCCCGTGTTGACCGGTTGTAAAGGAAGAGGGGATGTCTCCCTCAAAATTGGAGTGGAAGTGAACAAAATCGTACTGTCACCTGTATGGTGCTCAGGGCTCTTGCCAACGATAGGGCGTAATCTTGTATTCCTTACCGCGATGAATTTCGTGGGCTTGTTCTGATGTCAGACGAATGAGATTAGTCACAACAACAACAATAGAGGAACTCCTCTCTACCGCCTTTCTGTATTCGTTCTTCCACTTTTTCATGTCAACGGACATCACTAAAACTATTCATTAGGAAGAACAAAATCTTGTCTATTTACTGGCCTTGGCGAAAACTACGCCAGTCTTTGACCCGAGTTATTTTTGACTCCCGCCATGTTTGCTAGATTAGACCCGAATTTAACAACCAGTATTCGGAGATTTTGTGTCTCGGTCACTCGTCAGCAGAAAATACAATGTCTAATCCATTCTCTTATTAATATTTATTCTGAAACAAAGAAGGCTTTGTTACAGTACTTAGCAGCAACAGCTCTTTATTGTTCAGTGAATAGGTTGCTATTTTGCTTAAAAGCCATTTTCATGACTTTTGTAATGATGGTTTGATTGTAAAAGCTATTTACATGATCATTTTATGTTTGATTTTTAAGAATAAATAAGTAACAAGCAATTAATCACTTGCAATTATGAATTACATGCCTTCAAAACTGTATAGCTAACTCAAATTCTAATAAGATAAAATTGTAATAGCTTCTTTAACTAATATGTATTAGTCGATTTAGTGAGAATGTATAATTAATTGTTAAATAACTAGTTAGATCTACGATCTTAGTTAAGATCTACGAGTAGAAAATACTTTTTAAAGGACAATATTTTTAAACGATTTAAATACACTCTGTTTCTTAGACACTAAGGCCCCTTTTTTTCTATAGTACTACCGCTAAATTGGTGGCACATTTCAGACTTAATGGATTCACAGAATCGAAGATTTTTTTGTGTTTCAAACTGTACCTATATTCCATAAATTACAAATTTAAATATAAATTGTGTTTTTGCTAATAATGACAACAGTTCTTTTTTTTTTTGCCCAGAAGGACTACTAACTTCGTTTTGGCATTTTGCGTCGGTTGACGTTTCAAATTATTTTCTCCAAATATTAGAGCCCTGCATTACATTTAAAGAAATTAAATAAAGTATGTATGTTTCTCGCAGTGTGAAAAAACCATGGTACCTAGAGACATCAAATTTTGAATAACGTAGCCCTCGATTCCTATATTCGTATAGGGCATCTGCAAGCCCAAATTTGGAATTTGTTTTGTTATCTGTTTCATATTTTGTAAAACTTTAACGAATTTTTGATTAACAAACTCAATGACTTTAAAGCAAGCAAGGGCAACGCTGTACCAAAAAAGGCGAAAAAAGAAAAAAAAATATTACCAGCGCGAAAGGACAGAAAATTTTAAAGATACGCTCTTTTAAATATTTTGTAATATTGCTGTTGAATTGAATTTTATGGTTTAAGTTCGAAGAACATGATATTTAATAATTAAAGGTGTAAGGTTTTAGTTAAACTAACAAAGTTTCATTTTATCTTGCCTTTTTCTATCTGTTCTTATTTCAACTTCCCCTTAGAATAAGCGTGCGTTTCAGCTTTATGCTAATTTGAAGTGGAGCCAATTCTATTTAAACGAGTGGTAGGAACCTCTCAGTGTGAGAGAGCTTTTAGTCTCAGACCACTGTTACTCTATTCAACGTTCGCCTGACCAGCTAGTATTTAAAATTCTAAGCCGTAGCGCTGTTACGCTATTACTTATTGAAGTAATTCTAAGTGCGTTAGTATTAGTTAAATCTTGCGACGCATCATTTAGTTTAGAGGCAACCTCGCGTTCATAGCTCTGTGAGCTACGACTAATTAATTTCTAATTAGTTTTAGTTTAAATTATCTGATTGTTCAGTTTAGACCCAAGTGGCGGTCATTATTTTCTGTATCCCTCCCGAGTTGGGAAGTGGCTGTAAATAATTGTCGTTTAATAAAAGAGGATTTTAAATCCTTCTTACGTATAGTTATTCTACCACTTAATCACAGTATTCTACCACTGCATTGAACTCCCTGTTCAAGATCAGGATTTAGTTACTTTCACGAATATGTTTGCCAAGAATATGCACCGAACACTCAGTCCTGACAAAGGTAACACAGAAAACGTAAAAAACGCCTCTTTGGGTTTAATATAATATCTGAGAGCTTTCAAATTTTTATTTATATATTTTATTTACTCACTTTTGTGCGTATGTGTATGTGATTTTTGCATGCGGATGAAAATTTATCTATTTCTATCCAATTACGTTAATTCTTAAAGCTTAAACGTTTTCCGTCTGAACTTAATTTGAACATTAATTTTAATTTAAACCAAAATAAATATATGGTATTATTTTCCCCACACTTTGATTTATCGGATTTTAAATTCGAAATACATTCTAAATGGAAAAAAATTCTTAAACTGCGTACTTGTCTGCATAGCAATCTTTTAAAAGAACATTACTTAACGCTGACCGAGAACAAAATACTTTCTTCTAAGCACTTCCACGATCACTGCACCAAACTATTAAGAAACTTTATGTTCCGAAAGGTAAAATCATTTCATTAGGAACACCAAGCAGAGGCGGCTTAACGAGGACAGTAAATAAGTTCTAATCGTGTTAGGGCTCGTGTAAGTGCAACGGGTAAGTGCTTAACTCGTTCGTAGCTGGCGGAGTTTACATATTTGATGCAAACAGGGCGGTGTTCGCAAGGGGTTTCTAATAATAATTTGGCGCACAACTTGCAGAGGATATTGGCTGTTCATCTATCGCTTCCACAACAATGAACCTCTTTTCGAGGTGGTTCCGTTCTCTGCTAAGTGAACTATGTCGAAATTAATTTCTCTTGATTAAATCAATACATGAAAATATAGGACGAAAATTTAATACAGTATCATGGACATTCTAAAGGCATTTAGTCGACAACATATCCAGCTTGCTCGAAAATATATGGTTTACGATTTTTACACGTTGAAACGAATGTGAAAAAAAATCAGTTTAATAATTTATAATTCAATATAAATTTTACACGATAAAACTAATTTCGAAAAAAAAAAGAAATTAACTTTAAATATTTAAAATTTAATTACTTAATAATTAGAGCATTGAAGAATTTAATTTTCAGTTGCTGTTAAAAGGTACTATAAGATCTAGCTTTTTTAGGCCACATAAACTAAGCTAGACCCTACTAATGCACCTGGCGAATTCTCGCACAGGCGTGAAGTAACACAATAAAAATTCAAGTCTAAAAAAGAATAGGGCTAGATTAGCAAGTTAAGCTATGGCTAACTTAGGCTGACTCAACAAACCTAGCAGGCGTGACGATTATTCGAAATGGCCAAAGAGCGTATTAGTGTAACAGCAAGTTCAGAAACTAAACGTACGCTTGCTAGTGAAAACATGCGCTGACTAAACTCAGAGATTCACTTGTTTAAATACTCACTTCACTTGACTTAAGATTTACATCCTGGCAAGAAAATGCAATCGGAAGTTGAGGAGTTTAGGAAAGATAACAAAAAAAATGAATGATATGTTAATTTTAACTAAAGGAAACCCTACAGTACAATAGGAAAGGAGGCTTTCAGACAATTCTTTTGGACGAAACAATTTAATTACCATCAGTAAATTATACACATTTCAGCCATTTTATCATTATTCTTGAAATTTTAATATTTTAATTGACTTCGCTAATTTTAAAAATTTTGAAATCGAAATATAAAAACATTTGTATTTTTTAAATAATATTAAATTTTGCAAATTTATAGTTAAGGTACCTTGAAGAAATATTTTTTAATCCTATGCACATAAAGTCTATTTCTATAAAAATTATTTTAAACAGCAAACTTAAGCGACATTTGTTCGTCTGTAGACCAGTGGTTCTCAAGCAATAACATCACATAGTACACTATTACACATGTTTTTCTTTCAGCTTTTCTTTTGAGTATAACTATTCTGGATAGCAAACTTTCGAAATCATGGAAGGCTCATTCTCATTCTCTGTTTCATCTTCCATGGATATGATAGCCATTACAAATTTAATTTGGGACCGAAATGTATAATGTCAATGCAGTTTTAAGTTTCTCTTCCTAGCGCTCGAAAGTTTCAGAAACCGTTGCGAAAAATTAATTTAATCAGGAATTATATGTAGAATTTCTCAACTTATGGATGTATTATGTAGCTAATGAGGCAGATCATTAGTCCCTTTGCTTAAAGATTCAATATCGGTCATTAAGATGATTTAACATTTACCTGTACATTTGTTTATACCTTGTTAAAATTCCAAAGCATTTTTAAATGAGATATTTTATTCTATTACTTGGAAATTATCTTTAAATAATTTTCGTCGCATTTATCAGATTTAAATTTAGTATATTTTTGCTGCCTAAAATAGAGGAACACGGTAACTGTCTTTCTAGAACTGCACATTAAATGATTAAAGAGTTCGCATTTGACGAATAACATTTAATTTATCTTGATATTATTATTATTATTATTCAGTCAACCCTTATTTAATTTCTTATTACGAAACGAATTGATAATTACTTACCGCTTGATTTCATAGTTAATCAATTTATATTAATTAATTATTTCCCCAAAATGGTCCATAATGCATCTAAAAATTAGGAAGAAAAGGCTTGGGATTATATGAGATAAAATTTAACATTTACACCAAAATTTGTATGCAGATCTGCTAAATAGCTTTTCTCATAATATTTATGTTTCTTTGAGAGCTAATTTTTATGTTTTTCAAAATTTCAAAATTTTATATATAATCAAAGGCATTTAGCTTAGATAAAGTATAAATTATGAATTTTGCTTGAACAATACGCAGTATGAAAGTTAAATGTATCCCTAATTTAAAGTCATTTTCTAAGAGTTTGCTATTAAATCTATCTAATTTAAATCTAAGCATGCCTGGCAATCTTGGGCATTCTAGGACTGCAGAAATTTGGTCAATTCTTTAACTTTTCTCTGAAATTGAGTAATCTCTGAAATTGAGTTTTGATTGATATACATATAATGTATACGTTTGGAGAATGATGCATGACTGTATTCATAACCGTCCAACTTCAAATAATAGTAATAATAATAAAACATATTGATAGAATTATTATTCCAGTCCACCCTGTAAAATGTTCTGTGGACGCCTATACTGATGAATAACACACAACATGAAAAACAGACCTTATTACTATAAATGGCGGAAAAAATAACGAGAACTTTTCGCATTATAAGGTTAGGTTATTCAATTATGGCAAAGCACACGAGGGCTATCTGCCTAAAGGGAGGGATGCCTTCGTGGAGGAATTTCTAAGGGAAACTGGCTCGTATACACCGCATTATAAGAAATTACTAATATGATCATTACGATATTTCTCACAACGCATTGTAAAAAAAGCCGTAATGATCTAATGTCTGGGAAAGAATTCATTGGTCCGGCGGCCATTTATGCCTCAAATCATGATGTGCGTGTTTGATTAAAATTTTACAATGCAGTCTTTAATTACTAACACAAAGAGTATGAAATCTTTGAAAATAACCAAAATGCACTTAAAATATCAGAGTGATCTTGCAAAATGCAGCGAAAGCTCCCTAATAACACTAACTATTAAAGCAGTTTTCGTTTCCTGTAAAAGTTATTACATTAGAGAACATTATTATCAGTGATGTTCAATACCATTATGTTCTCAGAAATACTGACTTCATCCCATTTCAGTATAGGCATCTCTGCCATCATAAAAGAGGCTAAAATTGTATATTTTATTTAAGAAAAATACAATATTTTATTTCTTGAAAGAAATATGTATGTACCGTAGAAATATTTCAGTATTTCTAAAGAAAACTTTCATGTGAATTATAGCAGCCTGAGGAAACTACAGTGGCAGATGAAAGCAAAGCAACCTTTCTGTTTCATTCCTTGCTATTCTTAAGAAACAGAAATCTCAGGCAAGAAGATATTTGCTTCTGACGTCACGCTAGGAAGGTTACTTAAGTTATCCTTCTGAGCTTGCACGCCACATGGACAAGGAGAGAAGTGCCATTTCAAGTTGGATGTGAAAAATAAAGGGTTTGAAAGAGCAAAACGAAAAGGAAGCAGAAAAAAAGGAATACTATTGCTTTTCACCCACTTTTCCATTTTCTATTTTTGAGATCGCAGTTGGAAGAACACGCCACCCCATTCCTCTTCTTTTTGTTTCTTTTACCGAGGTTTTCTTTTAGCAAGAGGGAGGGCGTTATCTCATTTTGGAGAAGCTATCTTCTTTGGCCGGAGATCAAATCAGTGGACTGACGGACGAGATGGTCGAAAAACTTGAGTTCTTCCTCTTGATTTTCTGCTGAATCAAAAACTTGCGTGGTAAAGTTTTACTTAAGATTTATCACGAGATATAAACATCAACTTGTATCAAAAATCCTTTGTACATTTACATTCGGTCGAAAGAATGTAAAATTATACATTTGATATTGAAATGATGATTTATGAATGCTGAAGTGGTTTTGTACCAATACTTACTCAGTACATTGGTCTTTTATGAGGCTGAAACACTCAGAGATCGATAATTTATTAAACTGACTGGATAGTACATATTCTAACAGACATAAAAATATCACCATGAGACACGCAAATAGCAGCAAATTTCTCTGCAAGAAAAGCTAAGTATACGTTAATTTTAAAAATGAATTTTCTAGCTGTCTTCCTATTGATAGTGACAGATACAGAGCGCAGTCGTGCCTTTTACGTATATATTAAACCTGTCACATTAAATAGGTAAAATAATAGTGGAAATCATACAATTTTATCAACAGCTATCTAACTCTGGCTAGATGATTTCTATATATCTACCTAGCTCACAGTATTTGCAACTATTTATGTATCTATATAGTAGGTTGTCTGATTGTATCCATATCCATCCAACTCCCTACCGCTATATGTAGACATAACTGTATTTATCTACTTATATTTATATCTCTTTATATTGTTAGCATTCCTTGCTGCTGTATAATTAGGCTGTGATTCGAAATCCGCAAAAGCTTGGATTTGTATATGTCTAATATTTATGCGGCATAAGGGCTTTAAAAATATTGGTGAGCCGAATGTTTTTTTGAAAGGTTTGTGGTGAAGAAGAGAGGTAGAAAAACGTGTGGTCAGTCTACTGTGGTGAAGAAGAGAGGTAGAAAAACCTGTGGTCAGTCTACTGTGGTGTTCTCCATTAAAAATTCCGCGCTTTCGCGATTGTGAAATTGGTCACTCCCTGTGCCCACCTTAGGCAATATTGTCGGTGTTGAGATGGCTAAATGAAATGACTTATTCGATGAAGGCAAGACACAGAATCTGAAGCAACAACATACTGCTAAATAGATGTTTAGTTAGAGATTCTGATTTCCTAGAAATAAATAGAATATAATTAGTGGAAAGAATGCTTCAATCATTCAGTCGATAGAACAGTTGATGACAACGCAAAATCGAGAGAGATGTGTTCATTCTCTACTGATCTGAATAGCATTCGTGCCACCGAAAGTCTTGACAGCTTTCATCAGTGAGAAAAACCTAGATAAAAATTCTTTAAAGTAGTATGGAAAACAGTTTTGATATATTTTCCCTGCTGGAGTCTATTGATAAAATATGTAAATTACAATCAGTGAGTAATGAGCGCTGAGTGGATGTGTTAGTTAATCAGAAGTTATAATAAAGAATTATTTTATATACGTAACCAAAATTACCGGATTTTTATTCAAAAAATATAAGCCTAATGGCTCAGCTGCCTTCGTTTAGTTCCCTCTCACATTAAAAAGCTGTTAATAAAAATATAGTTGACAAATTTAATTTGGCGCACACCTGAATGTTCTAAACTGATGTAAGCGTTAACTATCGATACTTTACCTGAGAAGTAAACTTGACGTTTTAGAAGGAAATCATATATTAGTAATTTTCTAACATTCTTGACAAATTTAGTTTTCTTGAGAAGTGTGTCCAAAGATATCACTGAGATTCATAGTACAGTTAAAAAACTGGTAAAAATGCTGTTTAAACAATTTTGTTTTGATTTTAAATAATAAAAATAAAAAAAATCGTTTAGCAACTAAAATCGAGCAGACATTCAAAGCTTACTTATATAATTTATTGACTTTAACCAGAATTAAATATTCAAATTTCTAGATAGTTTTTAACACTTCTAAAGAAAATGTTTGTACTTGTACTAGAATTCTAACAAAGTATAATAACTCATTTTAACAGTGTCTTTTTCTATGTTTAAATACTTAAAACACAAAAATTATAAATTACAGTTGTAAAGATACGTTACATGAGAAAATGAAATATATTAAGTCTGCTAAATATGACAAAATACGTTTCTTATCTGATATCTTTATCTTAGCGTTCCTGCTTATATTATGTTTACTGTATTATTCCGAGAAAAATATACACGTTAACTATTGCTCTTCTTAATATATCTTAATTGCGATTTTGATATTTTTAAGTAAATTTCATTCCAAGTGTTGAAGTGTAATATAATTTCGATTATTTTCAAATTAATATTATAAAAATAATTCTTATTTTTTTTAAATCAGTGATAAAAGAATTTGCAGAAAGCATCTTTTTTTCCATTTTTGATATAGTTCATGAGCACACATATATGTAAATATTCCAAGGTTCTTCCATTTAAATGAAAGGGGTATAATGCCTTTCCGGAATCGTTATTCCTTAGTAAAAGTTTCGTTTATGAGTCATTTGAGAATATTACGCTAGCATAAATTGATCTAAATTTCTTTAACATTTTAATACAAATGTTATTTTTTTGCACCTACCCAGGCTTGTGTGTAAAGAAACCTCGTTAATTTTTTTAACCTTAATTTATGAAGCTTTCTTCTTATAAGCATTAATTAAAAATTCTGATGTTAATGTTAGAAACCCAACTCAAGCGTAAATTATAATAACCTTGTTCTTTGATCCCAAAAATAAATTTAAATTAAAAATAACTCTATATAAATGATAAATAACACGTTTTTTTGCGTACGATTATTTTTTGCGGGTGATAAAGTTGCAATAATCTTTTAAGACAACCAAAGTATATGCTCGCAGCATACAATGTGTTTATTTTAACTGTATTATTTTGCACATTAAAATTATTATCACGTATATTTAATCGTAGTATAATAATATATAATAATCATTTGTTGTTGAGTTGGAAAAATTATGTTTCATTTTCTTGTTAAGTCCAATTAAAGAATACCGACATCTAGATCACGCATCAATATTATGCCATAAACAGATGTACATTTAAAATATAAGGATGAGGATTAACTAAGCTACAATTTAGGCTAAAAAGAGATTTACTACTAAGCCGCTATTTTGAATTTCTATTTAAGAATTTTTATCCAAGTTATTTTTAAGCTTAATTCTTACGGTTCCCTGTTAAAAAATTTGAAAAGAATCAAACGTATTCTAAAATATTTAAGGTTTGGAGAAGAATACTACATTGAATTTAACATGAAAGAATTATTCAAGCAATAAGTGAAATACGTATATGAAATATAATGTGAAGTTTGAAAAACAATGAATTTAAACACTCTTAACTGAGCACGTAAGAAGGTGAACAACTATTACTGTTGTTTAAGAATTCACTAAATATTTCAAGAAAACGCCTTTAAAGTACAGTTCTAAAAAAGTAAATGAGTATTTACACTACATCTTCGTTTCTTGTAGTTTTACAACACAAATACTACAGTTAAGCCCTTGATATATATTGTCCTCTTTCGCACACTGACAAATACATTTTAACAATAAAATTTTAAATATACATTTATAATCAATTAATTGGCTTTCATTAAACAATTCTGATTTATGTTTTAGAGAAAAGCAACAATACACTGTATATATTTATTTATTCTTATATCAATATTGCAACATCAATCAAATATTTCAAATGAGATAAAAAATGCCAATGATAAAAAGTAAAAATGTAAAAGTAAAGCAATAATAAAAATCTAAAGTATTTAATAAATTGTACTACAACATTTGAATTTTTGCTATATATTTAGGTTAGTATTTTTTAGCAATTACCCCTTTTATGATTTCTAGAATAACCTCATCACTAAAGTTTGTCTCATTTATTGCAGCTATTAGTATTAAGCTGGAATATGTTTAAATTATTTTTAGTTTTACAGTTAAATAAAATCGGTTTTAATTAATATATTTTCCTATGTTTTAATATATGTTAATTACAGTTTATCAGTTATAGTGTAAGGATTTTAAGTTTTACTAAAACTTTGCTATCCTCTCTTATTTTCCATTTTCGGCCAGAATAATCGCGAGTAGAATTGTTATGTCTGCCTTTAAGGCCAGAACTTAGTTCGCGCTGATATTTGAAGACGTATTATAGTTTTCTGCATTCCGCTCACTACATACGTAGTGTTAAAAGGCCAGTTTTCGCGTTACTCTTCTCTGTAAAGCATCTAAGTTTATTTCTTTTTTTATTAAGTTAATTTATTTCTTATTTTCTACGTATTAGATCATAAGTGCTGGTCTCTGTATCCCGAACTGCGAGAACGGCTGTACGCTGTGAGAAATAGAGGGTCAATTTAACTCTGCTTATCTTTGTTGTATCTTCTACACACGCATAAACATAGTTTTGAGTAAGCTCCCTGTTCCTACTCAGGATTGCACTGATGTTTCCCAAGTCCATTAGAAGGCACAGCAGTCCTGACAATAGATTTACAATTTTGAGTTATTTTTTTTTAATTAAGGAATATTCGCTGCATTATTTTCAAAGCTTGTCAAAGGAAAGACATTAGACACTGAAGCAATTAATATTCTTATATATAGTGACAACTGCAAGCAATCTAAAGAAGCGAATATGAATAACAACAACAAAGAAATTCCTTTAATTTCCTTTTGCCTAGGTAAAAAAACAACACTCTTGTTATTTACTCGTGTTAAATATGTAAGCAAAAATATAACTACCGTAATTTTTAAAGTGGAAGTAGATTTATTTTAAAAAGAATATGTCGCATGCATTTAACTGGAATGCACTGAACGTAAATTTTGCATGCATAAGTACACTTTTTTAAAGAATGTAATCGAATTTATAATCACGAAACATGACCAAGAAAATTTCAAGAGTATGCATTAACGAAAGTGGAACATGTTTTTGCGTGAAGCACTAGTTAATTTATTGATTACTCATTAATTACGAAGGCAACGTTTCTTATTTTTACGCTGTCACAAAAATCAATGCCACCTTTTAAAGGATTGGAGAATTGCTTTGTTTTTCACCCGTCCTTCTCTCTCTGCTTTTGCTGTGACTGATGTAAAAGTGCTCTCCTGAAATAGCTTTCCAGTAGTATGGAAGACACAAGTGACTTGTTAAAGAAGTAAAAGTTAAGTGTTGCTTCTAGTTGAATAAATTGAATCTATTATGTTTGTTAAGATAAGCGAATTAAAGAGTTTGCTGAGTAGCAAACATTTTCACGTCACCTTTTATCTTGTTTTCAAAACGAATGCCCTAATGCTTATCATAATTGTCTTATTTGCGAAGTTATAATTTATCAAAAGGGCTCATCAAAATCGAATTCGGTAAAAACAGCAAAGAAATATTTCAGGCAGAATAAGCAAACTATTGTTTAGAAGTAGATAATTTTAACGAGTATTTGATCATTACTAAATTGATGCAAAGTAAAATTAAGCCATTCCACCTAACTCAAATATATATGTACCATACTTTAATGCGTAGGAGGGACATAGTACATTCAGTAGCTTGCAGTCTTAGATAGCTGAGTGGAAAGACGGAAAGATGACGCTAACACAAATGAATTTTGAAAAAATCCCAATCTTTATTTTGGACGCATATAAAACCATCTTAGTACAACGAAATAAAATAATTTAACCAAGGTAAAGCATCGCGGTGTTTGTAGGGAAGAAGTTAGGGAAAGGAAGATGACGTAATTGTTGTGTTAAGAGTATTTATGCAAAGTATATGACGCAGAAGGTACTCGAAGCTGTGATTAGTTAATTTTAGGTTGTTACGTAATATGGAAAAATCTCGAATTTCGGAGAACAGATTTAGGGGAGAGCATAAAATCTGGAATAGTTAATTTTGAGGTCGCCAATTATTCTTTAAAGCTGCCATCGTATTTTGTTATATCTTACATACATGTAACACGTTTAACAGCATATCATATGTAGGACACTTTTTAATTTTACAAGCACTGAGGTTCAGAACCTGTAGAACATCCACTCTCATTACTCACTATAATTATGCAGTTTTCATATTTAAGATCAGTCTGGTAATTTGGTTTTGAAGAATTTATGCAATCATATCACTTTAATTTAGCTTAGGATCATTTAATATCAAGAGTAACTACGCATTTTTCGAGTTTTATGGAGTCCATGTATATTTTTTCAAATTATCATATAATACACCAAAAATTAGATTTTATTTAATGTAAGAGAGCTTAATCCATTATAATGCACGATTGATTCACACGAAATCGAATTCTAAATTTTCGCTTTATTTCAGGAAGTGTTAAGAATTTCTGGAAACTTAACTAACCTGATATCCAGTACTATTCATTTAAAGTGACTGACCGCTGTCATATTGTCGCAGCATTTTTCCAGCTCTACTGCTGCTGTGAATATTCTGGTACCTGTTCCACAAAACTGGCTATTATACAATCTCTACGAAGGAAGAGTTAAACAAAACATTCAGAACTCTGCTATTAACTTTCTGCCGGATAATGAGACGCGCGGGATGTTTTATCTTTTAACTATTCATATAGTAGTGATATAACGCACAGATATTATACAAGCTTAATTTCATATAAAGCAAGATTATTTTCCTGAAACTCTCGAAAATTTCTGTCCATTAGTTCTATAAGATATTTCTTCCGCCTTCTTCGCATGCCTTCGTGTTATAGTCCTAAGCACGCTCGACGCGTAACTTAGAGGTCCGTGGTTCGATTCCCGGCGAAGGCGATGCTCATTTTTCATCATTCCTGTTCTAAAAAACCTAATGTCTCTACACTGGCGCCCGAACTAAAAGGGTTGTGGATGATGACACTGAAGTTCTCAAAAATTTCTGTCTACTAGGTCATGATCTAAAATCTGTACTTGTACACGTAATCTGTATGCTTGTACACGGTGGGGTGCGCGAATGTGAGATTTTGAATCTCGTAGTACACTGCCATTGATAAATATAGCAACACTGTGAGACCGTGATAATATAACATATATAGTGCCATTTCATTAATATGAATGACGTCATTAAAATGAATTACATTTCATTGTAATGAAACGGGTAGGAAGAGTTGAAGCAACGTGGTCAACACTGAACTTAAAACGTGTAAGACTAAGAAAAACGGTAAGAATCCAGGTTCTATAAAAACAGTAAATGCAGTGATCGAGCTAATGATCTGCGCGAAGACAAGCCAGCTCACTGGGATTTACGTGTCGGAGTTTGTGCAGAATATTGCATGAAAATTTAAATCTGTAGCCATATAAGCTTCAGGTAACCCATTCATTTCAGATAGCGATCTTAACAATCGGTAAACGTTTGCTGAAATTTTTTAGAAAAATGTAACAAAGATCCAAAACTTCTTACTTCCATACCTTCTTAAATTTAGAATTACGTAAGGGCTATATGTAATAATGATGTGCATTACGGCATTTTCAAAATCTTCCACTCCCGCGCGCCAACATATATATATATATATATGTGTGTGTGTGTGTGTGGGAATCGTGCTTCAACGAAGCACCAGATGGCGCTATCTATATTATTTACGGTAAGAACCCTCCAGGTAAACACATCTTCACTTGGTTCCAGAAGTGCGCAAATGCTATTTAAGGAAACGCTCGCGAAGGAGCTACAACAGGACGCTTACTGGTCGCGCGTAGGCCATCAGACCTGGACTTATCTAAAATGACCGCACGTAGGTGGTCAGCTGTATCATTTACCTGTCCATACTGAAACCAGTGTTGTGATTCCTCTCCTAAACATACTCAATCCATCTGTACATATTCATCCCGTTTATTTTTTCTTCTGTGAACCGGAAAGTAAAACCTGATACTTTGAAAAGTGGGTGTGATCTCTCTTTAGTGGTAAGACATCACCCCCCCCCATATATATACATAGGTAAAAGTTTACAATTGGGTGCCCCTTGTTTCTTGGCGATTCTGTTTTGATGTTAAGATCGGCGCCAATAAGACACAATTTCAAGATGACCGCTACACAAAACCAAAACAGGAAGTCAAAGAATTTCACAAACTCCGTGTCCAATGTACACATCGACCTATTTTCACTTAAAAAAAACATCAGAGAATTGCACAAACTTAGTCATTGCACATTTAGTCAGCACGATCGACGTGTAACCGAGAGGTCCGTGGTTCGATTCCCGGCGACATGAAAAAGGCGTTGCTCATTTTTCATGTCGCCTGTCTCCAAATAAATACCTAATGTCTCTACAACTGTATTATTAATTATATATAAATAATATATATATATATATATATATATAATTATTAATTA